>VDFB02072393.1:0-66425 GCA_007258455.2 Sequoia sempervirens
GAAATTTTTGTCTCCTTTAAAGTCTTGTTCTACTTTGGCTTGTGTTGTCCTTGTGATGAAGGCAACCTCAACTTCCTCAGAGTTTGTCACATGTCCTCTTCCTAAGGTTAGTCGTGACTCCTGAGTTTCTTATCCTCCTCTTGCTCAGTTGACATATGGCACTCCTATCAAGCACATGTTCAACTCCTTAGAGGATATCCTGACTCTATCCTCGATCTTTGAGAGATCTACGACCTTAGTCTCATAAGAGCTCACTGAAGAGTACCTTGATGGGCCTTCCTCCTTGTCCCTTGTTGCACCCTTGCTATCCCTCCCCTCTAGGTTTGTCCTCCTTCCCATTACAATAATCTAGATTGGGAGCAAGATGACCTGCTAGTGGATTTAGATTAGGGTGGCACCTTCTTCTACATCTTTAGATTAGTTTTGTCTAATTTTTTGTGTTCTCCCATACTTGTTTGTATATGTATGTGCTCTTTCTTGGAGGACCCTTTCTACCCTTGTAGGTGCTTGGATATAAGTGCAAAAATTTGTCATAACCTTCTTCTATTTGTCTCATAATTCTTCTATATGTTATATTTTTGAATTTTCACATTGAGGACAATGCAAAGTGTTGGGGCATTCAGCTCTTTTCTATTTTGACCTAATTTTTATTTTTCATTTGTCTTCATGTGCTCTTCTTTTTGTTCTAATACATTTTGGATTTGATGATAGTTCAAAAGTATATTATATTATATTTATCTATCTATATCTATGAGCAACTCTCACCCCAAATTATCAGATCCCCTTGTTCTCTTGATTTCTTCATATCTACTTTTCTTCATCGTGATGTTGTGGTTTCCGTGTGTTTTCCCTCACATGTATGACAACATTCCACAAATTCATCTGTCCATGTATCTCATGCCACAACGTCTCTTATCTTTTTTTCTTCTCCTTGGAATGACAAGTGCTCCTCTACGTAACACACATCATTCTAAGGGAGGTCTCTCATATCTACTTAATTTTCAAAAAAGTGTATTCTTTCAAAAGGATTCCTTGATGAAATAATCCCTTGATGAAAATATCTTTTAAAAGGATTCCTTAATTCCTTATGCCTTATGTCTTTTATGTCTCATATCTTGATGTCTTATATTTTGGCGTCTAGCTTGGGGGAAACCTGACTAGACTTGACTTGTCTTTTTTGTGACTATCCTACAACACAATTTGTAGCAACCATAGGCCTATATGATTATTGTATGGACTCTAGCCATGCTAGCCATACCTATTAGCATCATCTTTATCTGATCATATTGCCTTGTCTTGTTTCTATGAAATTTTTTTCTTGTCTATTATTTTTCACTTTTTTGCCTAACATGTTTGTCTATAGCTAACATGTTTATAGTGAGATTTCAGCTAGCTTTGCAAGATCAAAGACCCATTTCCTCTTTAAATTCTAATGAATCCCCTTTCATGTTAGGCATACCAGATTGAAAGACTACTTCCTCTCCATTTTTGGTATATTCTCTCCAATCTCTTTCTACTTTAGTCGGCACATGCTTTGACACATATGCTTGCTAAAGTGGGGGAAAATGTTATGGCATAAAATTGCACCCTAGTGCAATTTCCCATAACATACCCTTACTTTAGCCTTATAATATTGATAATGTTAAATCTGTTGCTCTAAGCCTTTTATCCTATCCATACTTTTCCATTTTTTGTTGGTGGAGGGAATTTTGACCAGGACACTTACGCACTGCACAAACATTTACATGTCATGCAAATGTCCTAATAGATTCTTGGGTTAGTGGATGTTGGGACATTACACTTCTTGTCACCTACGAAATGTAACACTCCCTACGACTGCATACCTGCCGAAAAATGGCTCTTTTTCCTCCAAACCTCCATTTTGAACCTCTAATTCCATTCCATTCACTAAAACTCTTCATTCTTGCAATTCCTCACTTCTTTCTCATTCTCACTTCTCACAACTTCACTCTCTCCATTCCATTCTATCTACACCATTATTCTTGTAGGTTTCAAGCCATTGACACTACACCCTTGCACAACCATCTTGCATTTATGAAGCTCTCATCCTTCCAATCGGCTTCTCCAAGCTTGTAGAAGGGAGGGTAACTCTGTCATTTCATAGAATTATCATTTTATAGTTAGCATATTGTCTTTTCTTTCTATAAGTCTTTTCTATTATCTTCTTTATCAATATTTCTACATTGTGGTCTATCTAGTTGTTTGTGGAGGTGTAAACACCAAAGTAGGGATTTGACTGAGGCAAGCCTTGAAAAGTAGCCCCAACTTTTTCTTGTTTCCTTATGTGTAGGTTTTTGTTCATGTGGAGCTGGCGGGAGGCTAGACCTACTGTGAGTTTCATTTTCTTCTCTCTCTACATGTCATTTCATTGGTAATTAGTTTACTTATCATTGAAAGTATTCTTCTTGTTGTACTTATTATCTTTTTATGTATTTATATCATTCTATTATTTTCTATTAAACTGTCAGATTCCATCTATCGAAATATTAGCAAGCCCTAAGCATTTTTTGTCATAGACTCTACTCTTTGTCTGTACAAGACACATGCGCGTCATTGAGATGACAAAACATTGTGTTGTCATCCATCTTCCATGTTGTCGACCTCTGGATGAGAGGCAGTTGGTCAATTGCACCTAAGACCCCTATGGTTTGTTCATCCAATTTTTGAAGTCCTTAATCCTAAAAATCCAAAAACATAGATTAGCTTTTTCCTTCATTTTCCATCCCATCTTTTGACCTTTTTCATTAAGGTGACTAAGGGTAATTTGCTCCCTTTAGACCCTGATTGTCTTGAGACTTAGGAGTAGCGAATCCCCTCCTTCACAGTAATAATTACATTCTTTTACTATTTTTTCCCCTCAATTCACAAGTAGTATAATCTTAATCATTCAAGCATCTTCCATCTAATTTAGAAGTGTTGACAACATAACTCTTCCAACCATAGTAATAATGGCAACTCTATACCCCCACTTATATGCTCAGACTAGAATGTAGTAATCTCCCAATATTAGGGTCATACTTACACCTAGACCTAATCCTCAAGGTTTCATTCATGATGACTATGTCTACATATCCATTTTGAGAATCAAAGGCTTCATAGTTAGGATGCCAATGATACAAAGAATTCATCATTTTCTTTTATATGAGATCTTTAGTCTAAATTTTAAATCATAACTACTCATTAATATTTTTCTTTTGATTTAATACAACTACCATAGAATGATAGCAAACACATTCCAATAAGTGTTGGTTCCACACCAATCATTACTTTATGAACACACAAAAAGAAACACATGGACCATATCATGCTAACATCTTCTATTCACATAGTGAATGACTCAAGCATACTTCATTTATACACATGGCTAGTTATCTCTTGTGTCACACACACATAGGTGATTAACTCTTATCCACCTCACAAGTACACATGTGGGGGTTAGCTCAAGCATACATCACATATACACAAGGTGACTAGCCCAAACATAATGATTAACTTAAGTGCATTCAACACATATATACAATGCAAATAATCTAATAACCTCACAAGTACACATAACTTGACTAGCTAGAAAAAGGAAGTAGTTGCACCTTGTTGCAAGAATTTTTTCCTTCTCTTGGCTCACTAACACATAATACCATAAGTACATACCCTATAGAAAAGGAATATTAGTGCATCCCATTCTACACAATGGGTCCCCTCTTTTTCCTTGATTTTTTGCACCACCTTGGATGATACAAAAGGATTCCATACTACT
The DNA here is from genome assembly GCA_007258455.2 of Sequoia sempervirens. Classification (NCBI taxonomy): domain Eukaryota; kingdom Viridiplantae; phylum Streptophyta; class Pinopsida; order Cupressales; family Cupressaceae; genus Sequoia; species Sequoia sempervirens. The sequence goes on from VDFB02072393.1 coordinate 3,776, forward strand.
CATGATCACCATCGGATAAGGTGCAAGCACAACAACTCACATCGCCTAAAGCCAATAAATATTTCTATAACTCATTAATCATATAAATCATCATACAACTATATAAGTTACATAATCAAGGTATCTTATCATCTTAAGTTATCATTTGAAGCTTAGTTCCTATACTATAAATCACTTGGATTGAATTAACAATCAAAACCAAGAAACCATACCTTGTAGACACAACATAAGACACACACATAGTAAAACCTAGCATTCATCACTTGATATGGGTGAAATCATGTGTAAACCTATAAAGTAAAGTATCTCCTAACATCTATCACTTACATGCTACTACTAAAAAATGACTAACCCTAAATATGGCCAAAAAATTATTTTGACCTAGAGCATGCTCCATGGTTCTTGTAATGCAAGAGCAATAATGAGCTTATGTAAGTGGGTCATAAGTTTTACAATTTTGGTGATCACGTCAAGATGGGTGGAATAGGTTACATCAAGAGAGAAATTATCCTCTATCTATGGCCTCCTAGATTCCCTTACTCAACCCTAGTTTTAATTCAAACAATTTGGCTCCTATGTCAATCTCAATTCAGCATGGAAAAATTATAAAGTATTAGAAAATTGATCTAAACTATACTATTTGAAGGGTTTACACCCTAGCTAATTAATCCAATTACATTACCTCAAATGGATCCATTGAACTATTTAATTATCTTATAGGTCTTGGGTTCAATTTACCAGCACATTTAATTAAAACATTGACTCCACTCCAACACACATTTATAAACCAATACAAACTAATAAAGAAAAAAAATTCCATTCACTTTATTCAATTATTATTTTAAAACATTTAATAGACATGATTAATTACACATATGTAATGTTAGACAATAATCTTCTTTTGAGTACATACAGTTTCGGTATATTCCAATCATATGGCTAAAAACACTATTATCCACCAAATAGACATAAAGACAAAATATTGTATCACATTGGTAATACTTACCATTAATTAAATAGTCAGAAAATACCAAACTAAGCACTCGGTCCTAAACTAAACACAGATCCAAGTATATAATTATAGAAAGCAAACATCCAAACATACAAGATTCATTCACACCCTCAAATTATAATAGCTCAAGTCAACATCATCATTAAATACAAGTTAATATATTTCCATAACTCTTTTATAACCAAATCATGTCCAAGTTTTCCATGCCCTTATTTCTTGGAAATAGACCTTACTAGGTCTAGAGACTAACCTATACCTTCCCATACTCATCACTAATCTAACACATGAGGCCATAGGGCTCAATTCCCAAACACCAATTTTTTTAGTTCAAATAAGATTAGAGGAATTCTCATGTGTTGACATCATGGAAGATCACAATAATAGTGAATCTAAAGTTTATCCAAGTTGGAAATAGATTTTGGAAAGAAAAAAACCCTAAACCTCATAGTAGAGAAGCTTAATGATGATGGATTACCTTCTATTAGCTTGGATCTATCTAGTGGGGACATATTAATTGGAAAGTGATATTGCTACCATATAATGCAAATTTAGTCTCAAGTTGAAGCATATACTAAAAAGGAATAAATAATCAAGTTTAGGTACAACCCCAAACCCTATAGTTATCCCCTAAACCCTCCCCTATGAACTTGGGTCACGAGGGCATTATTTTCCCAAGGACTATCTATATACCCATTTCCAAATACGATTGAAGTCCCATGCAAGTCTCCTAATATTTCAACTATTAAGCTAATAATTTTCAGTTTCCTAAGTTGTGAATATAACTTATATAGGTATTAGATGCAACCGTTTACTATATACATCGACAAGACATATGCCTTGGGAATTCCTAGCCTTGATAGATAATTTTCCTAGAAACCAAGGATGTTCTTAATAAAGGAAGATCATGTAAACAAAACATAACACAAACATATATGGTCTTACTCTAATTAATAAATTCAATGTGATATGATATACATTACTAAGAAAAAGGTCTTTGAACTACCTCTACATACACTGATCTTAATTACCAACCATCTTTATATTTAGTTGAACATTAAACTATCACCCATCTTAAATACTTACATTAGACTATAGTCTCTTCTAAGGACATTTATTTAAATTAAATCCATAAACATGCATTATGCATAAAAAAAAATCAATATAGAATAATCCAATCATACATAACATATGGTATAAGTAGTCAAAATATTATTACTAGGCAACCAATATACAAAATTCCCTAATATGGCTCCAAGTGGGGTCCTAATATAATATGATACAAGGAAATTGTGTATCATAATCATCCTATATTATGACATTTTTCTTGAAAAAACACAACATACCTCAATAAGGTCACATAAGAATCATGTGAATTTCAAGGGACATAGACCAATAATTATAAATTTTATTAAGAAAGATTGATACCTAAGTCCTACTTCTAGACAATGGGAAACACTGTATTGAGATCACTATATGAATATATACACCTAATAAATTTAGTAATATTAATGTTCTCAACCATTTGATTTAATTTACCCTATGGTGCAACCACATATTCTTATATTGGCCCAATGTAAGGTCTAAATGATATTTAAATTTTCTAGTTATACTAAATATGACCTTAATAGTCAATAATAAATGATTCCATACAACTAAAATTGGTACATCCTACTATTGATAGCATAGAGTTTTATTTAGGTTCATAACATTATCACAACCTTTTTGATCATTTACTCACATATTTTAATCCCAAGACTAAATATGTTAATAGTGTCAAAGAGAAATCAAGTTTCTCAATTAATAGTTGTTAACATACATTCCTTAGGAAAAGGCCATCATATACATATCTAGTTGTTATATTATGAATTATACACTAAGATGCATCAACATATTATAAATTTTGAAGTATGATGATCCATATGTTTTTATACATCACAATGAAATTCGGATTGCCATCTAAAATAAACATGCAATGAACTAGTATATGTATATCCCTTTCTGAATAAGGTGATTTTAAATCCATACTATGTAAGTTTACATCTTACATAATTTATGCCCAATTAACATGAGATAGATCAAAAAAATTCCATAAGGTCCCAACCTATAAAAATATTTTCACACCTTAGTGAATTCCATAAATAGTTAAATAATCAAGAGCTAACATGAGACCATGTGAACTAAAAATATATTGTCAACGAGTTTGATTGATGTAGCCAAGGAAGGGGACATATATATTGTGTCCTTTTCTTAAGTAGCTAACCACAAATTGAGTGTATAAATTTATTATAGAACTAATATCATGATAATGAAGCAATAATATTTTATAGGCCCCTCCTTTGGATTTTCCCAAATGTTTCCTCATATTGTATTCAAGAATGTATCTATGGTTTTAAAACATACATTCATAAAATTATTAGATTTTAGTATACCAAAAATCTTAGTAAATCCACTACTATAAATATAGTTTTCACTAGCCATAATATATGGCTATATCTAGTAATTCTAGGACAAGATTCATCATAAAATAATTAAGACTAAGATTAAAGAGTAAAACCTAGTGTTATGAACACATGGGAACAATCACAATTTACTAAAAAAGTAAATAGTATAACTGTAAACATGAGTTGAATCTTATTCAATGCTTCCCAAATAAATACAAGAAATCACTCTTTGAATTAATTACCATGTGAAGATAAAGATTAAAAATAAATGTTGGAAAAATCATAAGAAAGATTACAATACATTCGTAGATAAATAGATCAATTTTCATAAAATTGAAACCTCATAAAATCAATCACATCGATATAACTAAACTAATTTGCTACTCCAATTAGAGTTTTTTCTTATTTTTTCATTCACCAAAAAAAGTCTCCCACACCAAATACTTATATCTTGCAAACAAATAACCTAAATAGTATATGTTTTTTCATCAAAGCATTATTTTTTAGATATAAATAAAATGGAAACTATGTCTTATCAAAAGAACCAAGCAATGAAATCTTACCAATACATTTCAATAACTAATACAAAACCTTGTTGTTGTTATAACTTCCATAAGGAGGTAATACAAAACCTTGTTGTTGTTATAACTTCCATAAGGAGGTTCTATTCAAAGAATAGAAAATTTTCATTGTATGGCTTCCAAGATCTCCAAGATAAGAAGATGAGCCCCTCAATAATTGTGTTATTAATTATAGTAATGATGTTGAATATATTTTGGACATAGGCACTAAAATCTACCTTCAACCCCAAAAATGATATAGCTTAGTAAAATTCCTATCCTCCAAAATTAGTCTATTAGAACATAATGTGCATTCCCCTAGAGACTAAGTAGTGTTGATGGAGGAAATGCAAGCACATAGTAGTTCTCTCTAATTCCTTCAAACATAATGGGGATTTGGAATTTTAATAGGGTAAGATCCGGTGGCCCAAGTTGAGCAAGGTCATGGGAGCAAGGTTACACAAGGATAAACTAGCTATCATTACTTCTTTCCTCACAAGAAACTGGCCCGAAATAGGCTATTGATTTTCCTTTATCCTCTCTACTTTAATAGTGTTACTAACCTATTCTGAAACTCTCATTTCAACACATTTAGGGAGGATGATGGTGAAGGTGGTAACACATGGATTTACATACACTAATTTCATTTTGTTGAAATATTCTAAACATTTTCAACCAATCAATATTTTACATATCTTTTACTCATGGTATTTTAGAGAACATATTTATGTTGATATAATTTTTTCATCCTTCATGTCTCCTCCATGCTCCCTTATTTTTTCATACATATCTCCTAAGTAGTTGCAAAAATTCCCCTTTTCTTCTAACAAAATTTCTTCTATCTATTTTCTTTGATGGAACTCCATACTTCTCGAATCTAGTTGTTTTAGGAGAATATGGAGGCCAATACTCTTCATGACATGCCCATTCCTTTTTAATGGTATGAAAATACCTTCACTTCTTATTTTCATACCATCCCCTCTCTCTCCCACAAAATTTTGGGTATTTTTCTTTGTGGGGCAATGGAATTTTATTATAAATAAGTAATTACATTTCTTCTTTCATAAATGATGTCACCTCCCTTTTTAGAATCTTCTTTATGATTTGATAGCTATCCCTATAGCAAGGTATGTGAAATCCTCCCCTTCTTGGACTAATCCTTCTTGGTTTATCAAAAGGTTGCATTTACTACTTCCTTCTTCTAATAGCTATATTCCAATCTTGTATGGTTCTACCTTTTCATCTTTGATCTCTTTGGGCCTTAATTTATAGCTTTTATATTCCTATTTTGTTAAAATTTTGGGTTACTAGCAAAGTTATTTTATTTTGGAGCCCTATTTATTGTCTCCCAAGTGGCTTTTTTTTCCTTAATTTGATCAAATTATAATAATTTTATAAGATTAAAGGGGTGCATAATCAAAATATACCCTTAAATATGTATTTTTAAATCCAAGTCTCTATTTTTTATTTTATGAATTGATTCTTCTTAGGGTATGTAGGTATTTATGCCATCAACACACATTGACCTATTAATCCTTGCAATATACCAAATTTCCATGCATAAATACCAATCTTCATAGTTCAGTATGCTTCTTATTCAAATTACTTTTCATTAACTTCCACTTCAATATCATGACTGAGCAAGTGCAAGAAGTTCAATCCACTTTTTGTGGAAGCAGAGTAGCTAATTTTTCCACTAGAGATGCATACACATTTCATAAAAAAATGTACTTGTTTAGGAATGGAAGATCAAACCTAAATAGGACTTATGCCCTAAACCCTCAACACTCACCCATACGTCGTATACCCTCAACCTTAAACCCTGAACCCTATATCTTAGACACTCAACCTTGAACATTATCCCTCAACTATAAACTCTCAACCCTATACCTTAAATCCTCAACCCTCAACCCTCAAACCTAATCCTTCAACCCTCGACCCTTAAACCCTCAACCTTCAACCCTCAACCCTAAAGCCTCAAGCCTCAACCCTTAAACCTTCAAACCTAAACCCTATCCCTAAACCCTCTACCCTTGAAACTATACCTTAAACCCTAATCCCTCAACCCTTAAACCCTTAATCCCTCAAACCTTAAACCCTAAACTCTCAACCCCTAGATACACTTAATCCCTTAAAACTTAAACCCTTAAACCCTATACCCTATACACTTAACCTTGTACACTCAACTTTAAACATTGTCCCTCAACCTTCAAACCTCTACCCTATACTTATGCCCTAAACCCTCAACCCTCATCTATATGCCTTATACCCTCAACCTTAAACCCTGAACCCTATATCTTAGACAATCAACCTTGAACATTATCACTCAACTGTAAACTCTCAACCCTCTACCCTAATCCCTCAACCCTATACCTTAAATCCTCAACCCTCAACCCTCAACCCTCAACCCTATATGTTAAACCCTCAACCCTCAACCCTATATGTTAAACCCTCAACTCTCAACCATCAACCCTCAACCCTAATCCTTCAACTCTCAACCCTTAAACTCTCTTGACCCTTAAACCCTTAAACCATCAACCCTCAACCCCTCTACCATATACATTAAACCCTTAACCCTAATTTATCAACCTTATACCTTAAACCCTAATATCTTAATACTCAACCATTAAATCATAATACCTTAAGCCCTCAACCCTTAAAGCCTAATACCTTAACTGTCAACTCTAAACCCTATCCCTAAAGCATCAAACCTTAAACCCTAAACCCTATCCCTAAACCCTCTACCCTTGACACTATACCTTCAACCCTAATCCCTCAACCCTTAAACCCTTAAACCCTACACCCTATACACTTAACCTTGGACACTCAACCTTGAACATTATCCATCAACCTTCAAACCTCTACCCTATACCATATACCCTCAGCCCTCATCCATATGCCTTATACCCTCAACCTTAAACCTCGAACCCTATATCTTAGACACTAAACCTTGAATATTATCCCTCAACTGTAAACTCTCAACCCTCTACCCTATACCCTCAACCATATACTTAAGCCCTAATCCCTCAATCCTCAACCCTATACCTTAAACCCTAAAACCTACACCCATAAACCCTCATCCCTATACCTTATAACCTAACCCTTATACCCTAAACCCTAAATATTGTGCTTCAACCCTATACTTAAAACCTAAACCATACACTCTCAACCCAAGTCACCCTATGCCTTATATACCCTCAATCCATATCATAAACCCTAAACCTAATATATCCTAAACCCTAATCCCTATACCTTACACACTTAATCTTATACACTCAACAAGCTGAATATTATCCCTCAACTGTAATCGTTAACACTCTACCCTCAACCTATTAATTAAGCCCTAATCTCTCAACCCTCAACCCTATACCTTAAACCCTAAACCCAAAAACCTTAACCCTCAACCCTAAAACTATACCCTTGGGTCCTTATATACCCTAAACCCAAAACCATTATATACATACATACATACATACATATAGGCATACATACATACATACATACATACATACATACATACATACATCAAACATACTTAACAAACTTGAACATAAAAAATTCCAAGCAAGACATAACACAAGTGTGTTATAGCGCACTCACGTTATATGTTGCTTTGGGAATCCCCAAGCCTTTGGATTGGGATTTTCTTTGTATTTACAACCCAAAGGCTTGGAGTGCCTTCCCAACGTTCAAAGACGTGTTTTTGCATATTCTATAGGATTTTGCATAATCTCATTTGTGCTAACCGTCAGGTTTTCATGTGTTTCAAGGTTGAACAATTTGAACACTTAGGTAATGTTAGGCTTTCTCTTAGCTATTTAATGATGTAATTTCTTTCACATTTTGACAATGTTAAGCCTTTCATCTTCAATTTCTTTTGTTTGTGTGTCTATTTTTTTGCAAAAACCAGTGTTTGGTATTTTTTACTTTATTTTTAATTGTTCATTGAAATTTGAAATAAATTACATTTTTATGAACTAGAATCCAATCTACATATATTAAAAAAAATCATTTTCAATTAGTTTTCAAAATTTATAGGGGTAGTATGGCCAAAATTTTGTTTTTCAAGATGTGTCCACTTTGGAAATTAGTAAAAAATCAAATATTCATTAAAAAATTATCAAAAAAATTGGGCATAAACTACATGTTGTTATCTAATTTCTCACTAAAGCAATTTTAAAAATACCAAAAAAAATTAAACCTTTTGAGGGAGCCAGAAAACACACTTGTTATGTTTTTTTTAGTGAAAAAACACCAATTTATGTGGCTTCCTTTTTTGAGCCCCTTATTCTATACCATTTTCAAAAAAAATAGTAGTTTAGAAAGTAGACTCAGAGCAATACAAACATTGTTTTTGTTGCATCTTAAAAGTTTGAGTGTAACTATGCTCAATTTCTCATCCAATGTTAGTATTTATTGATTTTAGAAAAAAAAAGTGGCCACTTAAGACCCATTTTTGGCCCCCCATCTTCCTACACTTACCCTATTATGGGAGGCTATCATGTATTTCATTATCATTCTTAAATCATGTGCATTCTTAAATCATGTGAAAACTTGGACAAAGTACTAACATCTCAATTGAGGGCTAAAATATATCATCTCACATGGCTTTAATATATATGGTTACAATTTCCTCCATAGGTTAGATAATTCATTATTCTTCAAACACCAATCCTTTCAACCTTTCATCCTCCCCACATACTAGGAGCTTTATAATGCTTCATGGATCTCAATATTTTAGACTGCTATACCTAAATTTTCTTGAAAATTTGCAAGGATAGAAGTTCAAGACATCAAGTTCCTAAATTATTTGCATTCATCCTATCCAAAAAAATCATTTTATTAAATTCAATATGGTTGTGTGTTACACCCCAATTGTGCAATTACTATTTACTATTACTATGTAGGGTAAATGTGAATGTAATTTGTATTCTATTGGTGAATAAATTGTGCTTACACTTTGTTATCAATGCATTATGAATGAATGCAATTTCGTTTAATGATATGTGTGAAATGGATGGTTATTGAATTAATATTCTAACTATGAGATGTATTATGTGTAATGCATGTTTTGTTGAACAATAGAATACCATATGCATGTGTTAGTTGGATATAGGTATATGTTCAATTCCTCCAAGCAGAGGGGAATTATCACCCAGGAGAAGATCTTGATCGGGTAACTAGTAACGTAACCTATCTAAGCTTACAGACACTCACAATAGTATGTTTGAGCCAAGTTATTTATGTTGGGGAATTAGTAATTCATCCTTAGTTTGATGTGTCTACGTTAGTAAGGGTCTTGTTTACTATTGAGTGCATTATTGGGTGATGTTTATCTATTTGAGCTTGTGAGTTCTTTCGTATATTGCTATGCTTGTATTGATGAGTAGAACGAATGTGGAATATGTATAGATACACATATGCATGTCAATGTAGACCATACACATGAAGGAACGCGTACATAAGGGTACATAGGTAGACATACCTATGCACACTTATAGGCAAGTTGCTTATGCGCACAAAACTATCAAATGGACCTTAGAATATGTATATGTATATGTATAGATATATCTCACATAGACGCTTATCAATACAGTAGTAATTGTGTATGACTATGGTGTGTAGTTGAATGTGTGGGCAGGTGCAAAAAGATGGGTGGCCAATTTGTGGTCAAATTTTATAAAAAAGTTTTGAAAGCTCATAACGCGCTCGTGTTATGGCTTGGTGTGCCGAGCCTAAGGCTTAGCCACAATGAGCCCATAACGCAAGCGCATTATAATGCACTCACTTTATGAGGTATTAAAAGAAAAAAGAAAGGAATTTGAAATCATTTTCATTGTGACTATGTTTTTTCTCTGCCCATGGCCAAAACCCTTCATTTCCACGCTCGCATTTTGGGAGGATCCATTTTGCAATATTTTTTTTCAAATTGTTGTTGTTTCATCAGTAGGGTACCACCACATCAATGAGGAGGTCTGAGAGGTAAGGATTGTTTGTTTTTTGTTGTGAATTTGTTAGTTTTAGGTTATTTTTTATATTTATTTTTTGAATTTGTAGGAAATGTTAATGAACCTTCAAACCCTCCTCAAAATCCTCAACAAGCACAACAACAACAATAGGAAAAAAATCCTCAACAACCATAAAAATAACAACTAAAAAAATCTCAAGTTGAACAACCACAACAACAATCCCCTCCACCAATCCCTCAACATCCTCCTGGCACTCAACAAAACATAATGAGTGAAATTGAAAACAATAAAAAACAAATTGAGGATTTAATCAGGAGGTTGAATGATCCAAATGGTTCAACCATGGAAATAATGAACCTAACAACTTCACTCAAATAAATGTTAAAACATGTAGATTCAATCAACAAACAATTAATTGGTTGGCAAGATAGGAGGAAGGCAACTAGGGCTTATTACCAGGATAAATTATCATATAAAGATGTAAAAGATCTAAAAATTACAAAATTTTATTTGTGCTGATTATTCACTGACCCATGCACAAATTCAAATCTTAGCCTCAATACAAAGAGGTTTCCTATCCATTGGTTCCACCACCAACAGATTAGGACCTTTTTTTTGGAATAGGACATGGTTTTTGATTACCCACCATGCAACAATTGTGAAGTCCAATAATATTTCATTAGGAAACTATACTGTGAGTTCATCTTGAACAAAATCCTAAATTATTTTGATATGAGGGACTTCCACTAGGGGAGAGGTGGGGGGTTAGCTCAAGATAGACCCGATGCACAACAGGATCCTACAAGGAAAGGGAGATGGCCTCTTGCTAGGACACCTCATGAGCACATCGTTATCCCTTCCATCGCGAAGGAGAGTGCCGAGGTAGAGACTTTACAAGCCATCAACTCTTTGACCCAAAGTGCCATCTAGCATGCCATCCCTATTCTACAACGCCATCCAACGGAGTCTTTGAGTGGTGGGATTCGATCCCATTTATGGTAGTCTTGTGGGGTGACTTGCTCATATGACCCCACCGACACTCAGGAGGCTACTACATAGGATACATCTGTAGCTATGGAGATGGTGAGGGCAGCTGACATTTGGAATGAGGCCTATGGCATTGATACTCAAGTAAATGTTAGCATGTTCATTGAATTTAATTTATTAAATATCAATTTTGAAATGAAAGATTAACTAATTTAGTTTTATGATTTTAATAAAATTTCAGGGTCATAGTGTTGATATTGGATACACTGGCCCTACACCCATTTATTTCTCCACTACATCTACTATTGAGGTATGTAACTAGTAAACAATTATAAATTTATTACATGTTAATAGCATTGTTTTATGAATGGTATTTTAATATGTGATTTTGGATGTTGAATAGGCTAATATTGGAGGTTTCAAGGGAACACCTCCCAGTGCCAATAGATTTAGACAAACCTACATGCAAGTAATAGAATAAAGAGTTTAACTAATGAATTGTACTTAATAGATTTGTGTAGTTTATATGCATATTGTTGATTATGTTGCATTGCACATCTTTCAAACTCAAAGCATTACTTCACATTCCATAACTAATAACTGGATGTTGATAGATGACAAAATTTCAACTACAATATAGTTGTTATGAAATTCAACATAAGAAGTGATGCGATTATTTCACATAGCATAAGTAATAAGTACGACCAGGTTCTAATTGTGTTTGTTTGTCATGGAATTCCATGAGACCACTTTTTACTAAGGCATCTTTTCAAATAGTTCACTTCCTTGTTTATGCTATGGATGTTTGGAAGAAATATATGAAAGAGTAATAGTAAGCAATAACATAGACAAGGAAATGAGTTTGAAAAAATTCTTCAAAGAAATGCGGTCTCATGGGTCCATCACCATGAGACCCAATTTCTTTGAGGCACTTTTTCAAACAACTCACCACCTTTTCTATGCTACCACATTTTCCATACACGTCTACCAAATAATTTTATCAAATAGTTCATTTCCTCACTGCTATGGCTAAAAGCTTAAAAAAGGTGCTTTCCAACAAACTATGGATGCTTGGAAAAAATATATCAAAGCATAATAGTAAGCAATAGCATGGACAAGGCAATGAGTAGTTTGAAAAAATGCCTCAAAGAAATTTGGTCTCATGGTGATGGAATGCCATTCCATCACCATGAGACCACATTTCTTCAAGGCATTTCTTCAAACAACTCACCACCTTTTCTCTGCTACCACATTTTCCATGCATGTGTACCAAAGCATTTTATCAAACTACTCACTTCCTTGCTGCTATGGCTAAAAGCCTAGAATAGGTGCTTACCAACAAACTATGGATGCTTGGAAAAAATCTATCAAAGCATAATAGTAAGCAATATCATAGTTAAGGCAGTGAGTAGTATGAAAAAATTCCTCAAAGAAATGTTGTCTCATGGTGATGGAATCCCTAGAATAGGTGCTTTCCAACAAACTATGGATGCTTGGAAAAAATCTATCAAAGCATAATAGTAAGCAATATCATAGTTAAGGCAGTGAGTAGTATGAAAAAATTCCTTGTAGAAATGTGGTCTCATGGTGATGGAATCCCATTCCATCACCATGAGACAACATTTCTTTGAGGAATTTTTTCAAACAACTCACTACTTGAAGAACAGAAACCAACCCATTAGCCAAAATTCCCCTCCAAATTATTTTCAAGTTCCTCATCCTCAATTTACCAATCCATGGAACCTTCCAACTTTTATTCCACTTGTTCATATCCCCACCCCTCCCTCTTCATGTCATGATCGCCCTCCATCTCATAACCAAGTCCACATTATACCATCCACCCCATACTAGCATAATACCATAGAGAAGGCAATGAACTGTTTGAAAAAATTCCTGAAAGAAATGAGGTATTATGGTGATGGAATGCCATGACACATTTGTTTGTAATGGAATTCCATCACCATGAGACCCCATTTCTTTGAGGAATTTTTTCAAACAATTCACTGCCTTCTCTATGCCACCACGGTTATCATACATTTCTACGAAAGCATTTTATCAAACGGTTGACCAGCTTGCTGCTATGGGTAAAAGCCTAAAAAAATGTGCTTTCGAACAAGATATGGATAAAGAAAATAGTAAGCATGATAGTCAGAAATATATAGTTTAATAAGTACTCAAAAAAAAATTCATTATCTCATACATTAAAAGCCATGAGATGGATCGCTATTGTAGTTTTCGTGACTGAATATTTTTTTGTTTTATTTTTAGATGTTGCAAGAGAATACACCTCTGAATGTTTAGAGGGCAATGGAGATCAGTGTTTCATCTGCTATAGACTCCTCGATGGCTCTAACAAGGGAGGTATGAGGAAAATTACTAAATTTCAATTCGCATTCGTTGTTATAGATGTTAGTTAGTGATTAATCAAACCATTATTGATTCGTAGTTTAATTTCTATTTGGATGGTTTATACAAGGCTTCAACAGCCTCAACATGGGAATTTGAATATTTCCCTTGTGGAGAGTGATCATCAGATGGTGGTAATTGATTTTTTTTTAAATATATCATTTTTTATAATGTAATTTCTACACATTAATGTCTTTACTTCTTATTGTAACAGATAAGACTTAACCAAGAACTAAACCCTAGGAGGAGCACCAAGAGAACTCCTCGATCATGACATAAATGATTGATTAATGTATAGCCATCAGATCGATGAGCAAAGGGAAAGAGTTTATTTTGAGAGCATGGAGAGCAATGAATTTTTATTCTAGATCCCTTTGTTGTATGCCTATATGGAATTTTTGGACATATTTTTTATTGGACATATTTGACATTGTATGCCTATATGGCATTCTCATAAGCCTATACGGCTATTTTGTACCTATATTTTATACTTATATCGACATATATTGACGTATTCCTACATGGCTATTTGGTTAATACAATTTTTTTTTATCAATGGTGTCCATATTTGCATTATAAATTCATGGTTCAATAGATATGAGTTACGTGTATTCAAGTGTATATTTTACAACTTATGTGTATACTTTGTGACTTACATGTATTCCAATGTATACTTTGTGACTTACGTGTTTTCATGTGTATACCTTGTATTAATGCATATCTTTGTATTAATTTGTGTATACTATGTATTCGTGTGTATACTTCAAGGATTACGTGTTTTTGAGTACTTGTGCTTCCCTTATTCACATGTACATGCTTGAATTATTCACGTGTATACTTATTAATTGGTTAGCCCTAGCATTGATCATTGATGTCCTTCATGGTTTGTCTTGAATATTAATTGATTGATGCTAAACAACTTTATTAGTTGACGCTAAACAACTTCAATATTTCTAGGAATAGTAGTAGAGTTACAAATTCCAAAATTGCACAAATTGAAAAGAAAAGATTAACTATAATTAAATGCATTGATTATTAACTTAATAATTGATTAAGAATAAGTATAAAATATATCAAGAGATGAGCCTTCTAGAATGGAAACTACCAACTAGAAAATAGGCAAAAAATTCCCAATACTTTGAAAGTAATAATCCACCCAAAATTGCAATGGGAGAGAAGGCTTATTTAAGATCCTTGAGAAATGTATTTCCTAATTTTCCCTTGTTCTTACATATCTCAATTCAGTTTAATCCAAAGAGTTCCATGAAATGCTTTATCTAAAAGTAAAAAACACGTTTTCAATTGGTATTCCATGAAATGTTTCATAAAAAGATTCCAATATATTTAATCTTTTGATTGGAAAAACTCAATTAAGCAAATGATACATAATCTTCACAACACTTGCAAAACATAATATTCATAGTAGATGATGAGTAGTTAACTTCTTGACACATTATCATACAAACATTTATCTTGAATAGTCTTTAAACATTTTCACAACATAATCCTCGTAGTGCAGAATGAATTTTTATGTTCTTGATCCATCACCATATAAACACGTCGAAAGATGTATATTTCAATTTTTTGCAATATAATTTCTTGTATAGGAAATGGACTTGGGAGAAAGCAAGTTATAATTTATAATAAAAATAAGAAATGGACTCAACGGTGGAAACTTTATTTATCACACCAAATAATAAATGTATGTGGGAGCATCACTTGTTTCTCTTAGACTCCAATTTTCAAGCATAGAAAATCATTTCAAATGAAAATGACAAAATGCTTCACAACCAAAGTTGTTAAATGAGGAAAAATAAACTATTTCCAAGTTCCACCACTGTACGCATTTACAATTGGTTGTATATTGTTGTAAGGGAAAGGAGGATAATTAAAAAACATCTTGCGCTTGCTAGACTTGAGGATGATCATATGTTTTTTGTGTGGAAAACTCAGAATTTTCAACTGTCGTGTGTATGTTTCTTTTTTCAATTGTTTTGCATGCCATCATAAGGGATCAAACAAATTGAACGTAGCTCAGAGTGATTCCACATGTTTGGGTGTGAAAGAGCACCATGCCTAGTGTAACTATACCTATCGAGACATGTTGGAGCAGTTTGTTTGGTCACATGAGTTGCAAAACGACAGTTGCACCACTTTGCAACTTTACACTACTTGCATTTAACACTTTTTCCATCAAGTCAAAATTGGACACCATGGGAAAAAAAATCTGAGATAACAAAAACTGAGAGAGGTTATTGTAGAGGGGCCCAACGCAATCCCATAGGCTCAAACATAGAGTTTGTAAGCATTACGGTTTATGAATAATAGCCCGTCAAAGATTGTTGTCCTTTTGCATTTTGGACCCTTAAGGGATCAAGCTGGTTGAATGTAGGTCAGAGTGATTCCGTGTGTTTGGGTCTGAAAGAGGACCATTCCTAGCATAAACGTACCCATCCAAATGCATTGGAAAAATCCGTTTGGTCACATGAGTTGCATAACAAAAGTTGCACCACTTTGCAACCTTCAAGTACTTGCATTTGACAACTTTTTTCCAAAGTGAAAATTTTCCACCACGGGAAGAAACCTCTAAGATAGTGAAAAATAAGAGGGGTTATTGTAGAGGGGTCCAACATAATCCCATAGGATCATATGAGAAGTTTTTAAGCATCACGGTGTCTGAGTAACAACTTGTCAAAGATTGCAGTCATTTTGCACTTTGAACTCCTAAGAGACTCTATCGATTGAATGTAGCTTAGAGCGATTCAACATGTTTAGGTGCAAAAGAGGACCATTCCTAGCATAAACGTACCCACTTGGATGAGTTGAAACAATTCATTTGGTCACACAAGTTGTAAAACAAAAGTTTCACCACTTTACAACTTTTAACTACTTGCATTTGACAACTTTTTCCCCAAGTGAAAATTTTCCGGCACGGAAAAATTCCTCTGAGATAGAGAAAACCAAGAGAGGTTATTGTAGAGGGGCCCAACATGATCCCATAGGCTAAGACAAGAAGTTTCTAAGAGTCATGGTATCCAAGTAACAACATGCTAAAGTTTGCAGCCATTTTGCACTTTGGACTCTTAAGGGATACATTCGGTTGAACCTAGCTCAGAGTGATTCCACGTGTTTAGGTGCGAAAGAGGACCATGCCTAGCATAAACATACCTATTCTGACGCATTGGAATATTCCATTTGGTCACACGAGTTGCAGAACTAAAGTTGCACCACTTTGCAACTTTCAACTACTTGCATTTGACAACCTTTTCCCCAAGTCAAAATTCGCCACCACAGGAAAATGTCTCCGAGATACTAAAAATTGATAGAGGTTATTGTAGAGGGGATCCCATAGGCTCATACGGGAATTTTCTAAGCAAATCACAGTATCCGAGTAACAAGATGCTAAAGTTTGCAGCCATTTTGTACTTTGGACTCTTAAGAGATTCTATCGGTTGAATGTAGCTTGGAGCAATTCCGCGTGTTTGGGTGTGAAAGATGACCATTTATAGTGTAAAAATACCTATTTGAATACGTTGGAATAGTTCATTTGGTCACACAAGTTGCAGAACGAAAGTTGCGCCACTTTGCAACTTTCAACTACTTGCATTTGACAACTTTTTCCCCAAGTGAAAATTTTTCATCACGGAAAAATGCCTGTAAGATAGCAAAAACTGAGAGAGGTTATTATAGAGGGGTCCAACATGATCCCATAGGCTTAGACGAGAATTTTTTAAGCATCATGGTATATGAGTAACAACATGCTGAAGTTTGCGGCCATTTTGCACTTTGGACTCTTAAGGGATTCTACTAGTTGAATGTAGTTTGGAGCAATTCAACATGTTTGGGTGCAAAAGAGAACCATTCCTAGCATAAATGTACCCACCCAGATGTGTTGGAACAGTTTATTTGGTCACACAAGCTGCAAAATGAAAGTTGCACCACTTTGCAACTTTCAACTACTCGCATTTCATAACTTTTTCCCCAAGTGAAAATTCGCCACCACGGGAAAACGCCTCCGAGATAGCAAAAAATGAGAGATGTTATTGTATAGGGGCCCAACATGATCCCATAGGCTCAAACGAAAATTTTCTAAGCATCACATTGTCCAAGTAACAACCCATCAAAGATTGCAACCAGTTTGCACTTTGGACTCTTAAGAGATTTTGTCGGTTGCATGTAGCTCAGAGTGATTCTGCATGTTTAGATGCAAAAGAGGACCATGATAGCATAAACCTACCCATCTAGATGTGTTGGAATAGTCCATTTGGTCACACAAGTTGCAGAACGAAAGTTGCACCACTTTGCAACTTTGCACTGCTTGCATTTAACACTTTTTCCATCAAGTGAAAACTGGACACCACAGGAAAACCACTCTGAGATAACAAAAACTGAGAGAGGTTATTGTAGAGGGGCCCAACGTGATCCTGTAGGCTTAGACGAAGAGTTCTTAAGCATCATGGTTTCCAAGTAATAGCCCGTCAAAGATTGTTGACCTTTTGCACTTTGGACTCTTAAGTGATCGATCCAGTTGAACATAACTTAGAACAATTCCGCATATTTGGGTGTGAAAGAGGACCATGCCTAGTGTAAACGTACCCATTCAAATGTGTTGGAACAGTCCATTTGGTCACACAAGTTGCAGAACGAAAGTTGCACCACTTTGCAACTTTACATTACTTGCAATTAACACTTTTTCCATCAAGTCAAAATTAGATACCATAGAAAAAAGACTGAGATAACAAAAATTGAGAGAGGATATTGTAGAGGTTCCCTACGTGATCTCGATGCCTTGGATGGAATGCTCGTAACTAACACGGTATCTGAGCAACAGGTCATCAAAGATTGTTTCCTTTTTGCAATTTGGACTATGAAGGGATTACGTTGCTTGAATTACAAATGTTTGAGGGCAGCAATAAATTTCAATATTTGAGTAAATCTCATTACAAGTGTTTATTTCAATAGACTGTATGCTATATTGATATTGATATATAATCATTAGGTTGATTTTTTTTAATAAATAAAGTTTTTATAATAAGTTAGTCAATTGGTGCTAGTTATAATAGGGAGAGAATAAAAAAAGAAAAAGAATGATTAGTAACCATTAAACATTATTACACTCACTATATTAATAATATGATGTTTACAATAAAATGAGATTTATTTGGCTATCCTAATTCTTCTGTTTGTGCTACAATTGTCTAATATGCTTCATGCACCATTATGAAGCCCAAGTTCTTGTACTTGTAAGTTGATGCAGAGCAGGGTATCAAAACAAAAACTAACTCAACCAAACTCTTGACAAAGTCTTAACACTTCAAACTCAATGAATTCCTTCACAAATTGACATTCTTCCTAGTAGCACAACAAACAAGGTTTTTCAAGCATAATTTTCAAAACCCCATCTCATACCTAGAAAAAAATTGCAGATTTGAGTACCCATTATCCTCTTTTGAATCACAAATTTGATTACCCATTATCCTCTTTTGAAACATACTTCAATTGCAAGTGGGGTTACTTTAGGACACAAGGGCCAAAAAATTGTTGTTACACCTTGAAATAGGCCTAATTAGGCTCCCTCAACAAGGCACTTATTGGTTTTACACACTACAAACCTCAAATATCCATTCCAAAACCTTAGACATGTCAAATTAGGTTCTTCAAATTCAATCCTCATCCCCTATAATGGTCTCCAATCAACTCTTCTACAAAACCCTACTTATATGCATCACTTTTGCTTAAAAACATGAAGTAAACCAACTAGGGCATCAACCAAATTTTCTCAAATCCTCATCCCTACTCCTGCCAACTTCAAAAACATAAAATACAACCTACCTACACCCATTCCACCAATTATTAAGCATTTTCATTAGTGGAATGGGTCACAAATCATTATTTTTGCTCTCAAACCCTCAAAACTAGGGTTTCTAATCCGTTTTTAGAAAGAAAAAGAAAAACACTATAACTCACTCAAATCGTGATGAAATAAAATGAGGAAAAATGAAAATGAAAGGTATTTCACTCCTCCATAAATTCCAATGAACAAATGAGCACTTCTAGGTCATACCAAAACGTACAATTTATTGTAGCAACAAAAATCAATGTAGGAAAATGTAGAAAATAGTGAATCTTTGTTATTCAATCCTCCAAATGTAAATCCAACCCCTATTTCAACTATTACAAAGCATATTTAACATTTTCCAACCATATCCAACCAACTACAACTAAATTTTAACATTGTAGACACCTAAAAATGACCTAGGCCTGCAAGCTTCATTTTTACCACTTTTGTCCTAGCATAATTATGACATTTAATTATGTCCTTGGTCCACATTCGACTATTGATTAAATAATTCATAATTATTTAATTAATTCATGTCCTTTATTCTTCATGATTATTAAATAAATAAATTTTATTTATTTATTAAATACGTCATTAATTGTCTAAGTCCTCCCTTAATTAAATAAATTTCTTAATTTATTTAATCCCCTTTCTTCATTAATTCTTCCTGATTATTAAATAAATAAATCTCATTTATTTATTTGATATGTCACTAATTGTCACAATTAAATAAATTTATTAATTTATTTAATTATTCAATCTTATCTTCCAAATTAAATAATTATTTTAATTATTTAATTGCTAATTCCACTTTTCTCTCATTTTAAATAAATAAAAATATTTAAAATGATTTCATCTTATTAACTTTCACTCTTTTTAGTAAATAATCTGAAAAAGATTATTTACTTGTCACACAAAATCATCATTTTGAATTAATTAAATTCAAAAATATATTATTCTTCCAAAAATCAAGTAATCGGGCAGATTCTTAATTTTCCAAATCAAATCTTCAGTTCAACTCTTATCTTCTTGATTTTTCGAATCTCATAAATCAGACAATCTTATCTTCTTGATTTTTTGAAAATCTTTATTTTTCCTAATTAATTTCCTCATTTATTCTCCACCGTCGATCTGATAATCTGAGACATTATTCAAACCGTTCGATTAAGGATTTTTCCCTAACCCTAATTAGGGATTCTCAGATTTAATTTGGACCTCTCATTCTAGGTTTTTCTTAGAATTCAATCTCATTCGTCCACTCAAAATTGTGTTTTCTATAAAAGACAATTTTGCTCATAATTTCGGGATCTGACAACTTCATTTTTTAATTTAATAGTCATTATAGTCATTTGGCATTAGAAGTCATTATTTTCATAGACATTGTCATAGTCATAGGCATTTAGACATTGCATAAATCCTTCAAAGCTTGTTGTAGGTCTTAGACATTTACAGATTGCTCGCACAACGAATCTGAGGGCACAATATCATCTAGCAAGCAAGAAGGTGCTATGGAGGTAATCATGGAAAATGCGATTTACAGGTATAACTGTTTTATTGCTTAATTTCCTTTGTATTCGATAGATCTTTGGGTTTTTGTCTTTTATATTGATTTGATTGATCTAATCTAATCCTTAGAAATTACCCTCAGTTGCATTGGTGAACCCGAAATATTTGGAAAAATAAAAAAAACCATTTTTGGAGTTGGTTTCTTTTTGTTGCAGGTTTGCATCATTGTGGATAAAGCTGTAGTTTCCAAAGACACGGCCATAACTTTCAAACGGCTGTGTATTTTCTCACAAATTTTTTTTTGCAGCTTGGGGACAACATCATGCACGTTCATTCCAAAAATTAGATTTTTTGGATTTGTTTTTCATTTTTTATAATTTTTTTCTGTTTTTAATAAAAAATTAATTTCGAGAGCAAATAATCAAATTTTTCTGATATGTTTACATTTCTGAAAAAATATCTCAATTTTAACAAGGGTCTATTCTTTATATTTTAAATTTGGATGCGGGATTATTAGTCAAAAAATAGATCTTTTAAAATCTAGGTTTAAAAAATATTTACTTAGATATAACTCACAATTGTAGATCTACTCACAATTTTTTTTTTGTAGATTTGGGATGACATCAGAAGACTCCAGTAAAAATATCAGAATATTTAGAGCTGTTTTGTATTTTTTATAATTTTTTTATGATTTTTCATAAAAAATTAATTTCAGGTGCAAAACAGCAAATTTTTCTAATTTATTTACATTTTTGGAAACCTCTTGAGATTTTAGACAAGCTTTATTCTCTATATTTTTTATTTTACTATCAATTTTTTTTTCTAAAAATCAGATTTGTTGTGACTAGCTAACTCTCTAATAGTTGTGACTAATCTTCGTTTGCAGCGTGTGGCGGTTACTATTCGTGTGTCGAAGATAATTTCATAGAAGACTACTAATTCATTGTCTGTAGGTTCGAATGTCAAAGATGAAATAAGAAAACAATGTGCTTGTCTTTTTATAGATTAGCAAACATTTCATTTTGGGGCACATAAAAAGAACTTTCATGTTTGTTTTGCTTGACTGTGTTTGCAAAATGGTAGGTGAGTATGCTCTCACCTTGTAAAAACTCGGTGATCAGAAAACCAGACCCATTTTATCTATTTTTACCCTTCACGATTTGGTATATCGGAGTATCCTCTCCCCTTGCGCATTCGTGCGATCCTGGGTGTAAGAGAAACGGTTACTGACTCTAGAACTTGGGCCTATTCTGGTGGGAAAAAGTACTCACCCAAGGACGACACAGACCGGTAGCACCCTGACACCGAGGGACTTCCAGCCGGTATATAAAAGTGGGTTATTGGGGAAAGCCCAAGAATCACGAGTGTGGTTCCGACGAGATGGATCCGAAAGGGGACTCTCGCCGCATGGATCATGCCCCACGAATGGAATGCCCGAATTAAAAACCTCTTGTTTTAGTGTCCAACCGTTCTATTGGCCGTTGCTTGGTATAGTGCAGGGTACAGTATCATGCCCGAAGACACTCACTCACTGATCCCCTTGAGTAGAGATAGCAGTTCTTGGGAAGTCACTACCCAAGAATTTGAATTTGGTGTGCTTGAATGAAATTAATGAGCCGTGGAGGGGAGCCAATGCCACCAAAATTCTAAGCTATCCGCTCTCGAGAAGGAAAGGTGTTTATCACCAATCCGGGGTATATCGGTGGGCTATACCAAGTATACAAACCCTTGGCCTATTGGCCTTTTAGGATTGTACTTGTCTTATGTGTGCTTGCTTACACCCAAAACATTGTGCTTGTCAAGTGCTTGCTAGATTACTCAAACATTATACACAACATTCACAAATCTAGACACAAACAATCGACCTTAGACAACTCGGACTTTTCAACAAAACATCAAAAAACAATCTCAGTCCCCATTTTGAACTTAGACTTTGCATTGTTCATCTTAGTCATCATTTTGAACCTAGACTTGGCATTTATAACATTAAGTCCTTAGTCAAACATCATCATCTTAGTTCTCATATTGGCCTTGACAACCTTGTCATCTTGCATTAATCATTTCCTTAGGAAAACGTCATCATTATCTTGCATTGTCATCCTTTATTCCAAAAATACAAAAAAATTAGTGGCATAACTTGTCATCTTAGTCTTCATTGTCCTTTGGCATTAGTCATTTTCTTTAGACAACATTGTCATATTGCATCCCTTATTGTCAAAAATCCAAAAACATAGTCTTGCTTTGTCATCCTTTATCCAAAAAATCCAAAAAACATAGGCTAGTGCCATCCTTGCATTTACTTGTCATTCTCATCATCCTCATTTGAGCAAATCCCTTTTACGGTTGAGACTAGGTTTCAAGGACAACAACGACAAATGGCCAACTTTGGACAAGATTCCAATCCCAACATCGATAATAACACTTATGACACAAACCAACATTGTACTTTTTCTGACCCATTTCACAACATGAACATGCAATCTTCCATGAACATTCCATCTTCATCACAATTTTTTTTTGAACCATTCATACAAAGAGACCAAAATGGAATAGTATATTTCAAACACATAGAAGATGCAGCGCAAAATCCTGATATATTCTCCTTTGTAAAAAAATCAGTCTTATGTGACCCTCAAAGCTATCTAGCCATGCTTTTGGACGAAGGGGCTAAGTTACCACAAGGCTTTGACATAAATACTTTGCCACCTCCATCCGTCTACCCTCACCATCAACAGTCACTTGACATAACTCCTACCAGTAATTCACAACAAACGTCCACTTATCACCCTTATCCTAACCTTGACAAGGGAAGTCAATTATCCGCTAGTCCATTCCATGTCTCCACATCATATGCTAATCCTTCACCTATCAATCCCGCCCAAGTCTACATGCCTTATCAACCATCTACCAACTCATGTCAAGTCCCCACATCATACCATACCGATCTGGTCCAAGTCTCCACGTCCTGTTTCAATCAACCTTACACCAATCCAGTCGAGGTCTCCATGTCATATCCTTGTCCTTCAACAGTTAATCTAGTCCAAGACTCCATCTCATATCCAGTCCAAGTCTCCACATCATACCCTTGTCCTTCGCATACTAGTCCAATGCAAGTACCCATGTCATATCCTAGTCCTTCACATACTAGTCCCGTCCAAGTCCCCACGTCCTATCCTAGTCTGTCATTCATTAATCCTTTTCAAGTCATCCCATCACAGGCCACATCTAGTCATGAAAATTTTGTCATTACTCAAAGTCACATCCCATCGTCTACACTTGAGGATACATGTCAAAACGAAAGCCCAAAGCATGACCTTATAATGTCACCCTCATGTCAAGAACAACGTAGTCCATCCCATGACCCTATCTTAAACTCCATTCAAGGATTCCTGCAAGACAATCATGACATCCAAAGTACACCTACCATTGACCAAGAAGTCCAAATCCATGACAACCCCATCTTGGACCAAGACCCTACCATTGACCAAGAAGTCCAAGACGATCCACTCCTTGACCTTTATGCCATTCATGATCAAACACTTGCTGACCCTATAAAGGCCTTGACTATTGACACTTCCCAAGATGAGACACTTGCCTCCATTACACACATAGACGATATTCCTCAAGCACAAGAGTATTCCAATATGGACATATTTGAAAATGATCAAGCTATAGCTGAATTTACTGGACTCTATGACACTAAACATAATGATGGCTTTGACATTGCCTTCGAAGCACCAACAAAATTATTTGAACCTGACATGTCGCATGATCAGACCAAAGATATCAGTCAAGAATATGTCCAACATGACAATGAAGCTAAGACACGTTATCAACTAAGGTCATCTATCTTTGTCAGAGCAGGCTTTGTTGCAGACGAAAATATTACAATTGACAGTGTCCATAGACATCATGATGGGTTAGCATCTTGCTTTCAAAACAATAAATACTCCATCGCAAATAGAATCTGTCAAAGCATGCAATATCAAGGCAAAGGACTAGGCATACACGAGCAAAGGATTCTAGAACCAATGCACTGTGGAAAATTATGACATCAAGGTCTTGGTTATTCCTCGACAACAAATCAACGATGCCAGGGTACCTCCTCGGGGCAACCTTGTCGGGAGCACAAACGCGTCAAAATGGAGTCCATGAGAAATCCTTGTCATAAGATTATTGCCAACATCCCTCCACCACACCATAAACCATCATTCTATCATGAATCAACCTCCCCTTTGGGACCAACAAAAACAAAAGTCTTACAAATCAAAAGATCAAAATCAAATGTCAAAGGCCATTGAATCAAACAAAAGGAAAAGTGGACAAATGAAATTAAAATGGATCCCAAAGAAAGATGGATCAAACAAAGACACCAAGTCAAATACAAAAGTCAATCACAATGTGGAGCCACAAGACAAGAGGACTCCCACATATAACACATGTCCACCTCCTTCAAAATGGTCATCAATCAAGACATATAAAAGTGTTGGTTCCAAACACCATCCCTCCAAAATCCATCATCCACCATCCCAAGTTTGGAAAATAAAAAGTGATTCGTCCAAACGTCCAAACAACCTTTCCATGTCCACCATCATTTGTCATAATCCTACATCTCACCTAAAGCCCAAAAATCCTACGTCACAAATCCGTCACATCATGGTAGCAACTCTTTACCACAAGGACTCTCATGGCACTCTAGTGCAATGTGCGTATTTTGATAAGGCCAACTCTAGTATCAGAAAGGATCACAATGACAATGATCAGTTGTATAAAAGTGCTACGATCCTGACAATACAACTCCTTCAGCAAGGTCATTATTGGCATATCATGGCACCAGTCTCTACATCGACACCGTTAGTGGATTTAGAACAGTTAGTGGTAATCTAAAGCATCTAGGCTATCCAGAAAATCAGAAATACAAAAAAAATTAAAAAATTAAAAAAATCGTCACCCCGATGAAAACCTGGCAAACAGGCGTCTTGGTGACACCAAAAAAATCAAAAAATCAAGAAAATAGTAAAGATAAAAATTTCATCCAATGGTGAAAACCTGGCAAACAGGTGCCCTGGACAAGTACCATGATGAAAACCTGGCAAACAGGCGTCATGTGTAAAATAAATCGTCTATGTGGAATCTTACACTTGGGGGCAAGTTGTCTCATTTTCCCATGCCTTCCTCATGACATTGATGTCCATCTAAGCCCTATCATTTCCACGCATTTTTCCCACCTACCTTGGTCTTGACATAAAACTGGCACACATAAATCATGCTTTCGGAAAACTTTTGACATGCCTATCCTTTGGTCATACATTATTCATGAAACATCATGTCATTGACCATCATAGTATTATTGTCCTTATAGGACATAGCCCTTGAAAATCATATGACAATTCCATTAGTCTCATGTCTCCCATCTCTTACCAAGGCCACCCCATATCCTTTCATGCCTGTCACCTATCTTGGCTTTCCTTGTCAAACGGTCTAAGGATAATCATCATCCCATCTAGTCCTAACCAAGTCATTCCAAATGCAACGAGTCTAATTCATACAAGCACATTATCCAAAATTTTACTTGATTGTGTTCATGGCCCGGCTGTAGACCTCCATACTTTCGTCACTTTATCATCATCATCCTCATGTTGTTTCGGGATGCGTCCTTCCCACGTCAAACAACGTTGTCATCTCCTATCAATTGGTATTCAACTTGACTAGGGACACAATCATGTTTGTCCCTGGATTCTCATGTGTAGGCATCAGTCATATGCATTTGTCACGATCCTCTTAAACGTCAAAATCCAAAAAACATCATAAAATGTCCTGAAAAAAGACAAAAACATCATAAAATGTCCTAAAGAAAGACCAAAAACATCATAAAATGTCTTGAAGAAAGACCTAAAAATCATAAAACATCTTGAAGAAAAACACAAAAACATCCAAATCAATGTCAAAATCCTAAAAATGGAGTCAAATTCAGTTACATCTTGTCAAGTCAGTCATGTCAGTCAGTCGATTTCATTGTTGAACTACGAGGTCTCTGAGTGCATGACATAGGCAAGGCCATCTGTCGATGAGCCCCCGAGGCTGCACTAGGTCAGTCCTTTAGGGTTCATGGCATTACATTGGCACACATGTCAAAATTCTGCTAGTCAGGATAGGTCATTTCTCCAAATGGGAAAAATCCTAAAACAAAGTATGACAATCATTCATTCAACATGACAATTGTATCACCATGGTATATTATCATCATATGGTCCACACAAGTCAAACTCAGTCAAAACAAGTCAAACTCAGTCAAAACAAGTCAAACTCAGTCAAAACAAGTCGAATTCAGTCAACACAAGTCAAATTATCGCAACCAGTCAAACTATCATTTTTTGGTTACCTTTCAGATGTGTCCTAAAGAATAACCTCAGTCATTTATGCCTTAGGATGTGTCCTTCCTAGGCATTGTCCCTATCATTTGACATTTTCGAGGGATCCTTTTTGACACTTAAGGATCATTCCTCTTGACATCACTGTTCTTTCAGATGTGTCCTTCTGAAGAACAAAACTTTGACATTGGTGTTTTAGGATGTGTCCTTCCTAGACATCGACATTATTCAGGATGTGTCCTTCTTGAATATGGAAAACTTCGGCATTCATCATCTCAACATCATTAAAACTTGACATCCAAACACACTTGGCAAATACTTGGCATTTGTTTTTTTGCTTTTTATCATGTTACTAGCTTTTCAGCGAGATCCTGACACTAGGATTTAGAAAAGCAGCAACGTATCATGAAGTTTGTCCTGTCTTTTGACAATCATGTTACTAGCTTTTCAACGAGATCCTAACACCAGGATTTAGAAAAGCAGCGACGTATCATGAAGTTTGTCCTATCTTTTGACAATCATCTTACTAGCTTTTCAGCGAGATCCTGACATCAAGATTTAGAGAAGCAGCGATGTATCATGACATTTGTTTTGTCTTTTGACACTCATGTTACTAGTTTCTCAGCGAGATCTCGACAGAAGGATTTAGAAAAACAATGACGTATCATGATAATAGTTTTATCTTTTGTTCTTTCAGGCAGTCATGTTGCTAGTTCCTCAAGGATGTCCTGGCAACAGGATTTAGAGGAGCAACGACGTTTCATGATTTGTCCTTGTCTTTTTCTACTTGTGGATTGTCTCGACAAAAAGACTGGGGCAACATGACCCTTAGTATGAGTTAGGAAATTCCTTATCTGTGATTGTCTATTTTTCAAATGGATAACCTTGCACACCTTGGTCTACGTCATATCATGGTGTTTGTTGTCCATTTGTGTCATTTTACCGCCCAATGATGATTAAGAGCAATAAATATTAAAGTCTTATGCTAAAGTTTTGAAGGATTTGGTCTAGAAACTAACATGCATCTTCTTTAGTCGTGTCATCTTCTCTCACCCATCTCATATAGGCATTGCATCCATATCATCATCCATATCTTTTGCACTAACATTTCTTTGTCTCTTCATATTCTAAGTCTTCTCATCAATTTCAAGAGCACACCCATGTTCTTGGAACCTGTTTGTCCTCTCGAGGGGGCATACCACTACCCTCCTCATCATTCTTCCTCGTCTTATTTTGCACTAGGGCATATTGTTGACTTATTTTCTTTGTCACAATGCGACAAGCGACATTATGACAAAGAGGGGCAAAATGTAGACACCTAAAAATGACCTAGGCCTACAAGCTTCATTTTTACCACTTTTGTCCTAGCATAATTATGACATTTAATTATGTCCTTGGTCCACATTCGACTATTGATTAAATAATTCATAATTATTTAATTAATTCATGTCCTTTATTCTTCATGATTATTAAATAAATAAATTTTATTTATTTATTAAATACGTCATTAATTGTCTAAGTCTTCCCTTAATTAAATAAATTTCTTAATTTATTTAATTTCCTTTCTTCATTAATTCTTCCTAATTATTAAATAAATAAATTATATTTATTTATTTGATATGTCATAGTTTCACAATTAAATAAATTTATTAATTTATTTAATTATTCAGATTATCTTCCAAATTAAATAATTATTTTAATTATTTAATTGCTAATTCCATTTTTCTCTCATTTTAAATAAATAAAAATATTTAAAATGATTTCATCTTATTAACTTTCATCTTTTTAGTAAATAATCTGATTATTTACTTGTCACATGTAAATCATCATTTTGAATTAATTAATTCAAAATGGTAATATTCTTCTAAAAATCAAGCAATCAAGCAAATTCTTGATTTTTCAAATCAATCTTCAGTCAACTCTTATCTTCTTGATTTTTTGAATCTCACAAATCATGCAATCTTATCTTCTTGATTTTTTGAAATCTTTATTTTTCCTAATTAATTTCCTCATTTATTCTCCACCGCGATCTGATAATCTAAGACATTATTTAGACCGTTCGAAGGATTTTTCCCTAACCCTATTTAGGATTCTCAGATTTAATCTGGACCTCTCATTCTAGGTTTTTCTTAGAATTCAATCTCATCCGTCCACTCAAAATTGTGTTTTCTATAAAAGACAATTTTGCTCATAATTTCGGGATCCGACAACTTCATTTTTAATTTAATAGTCATTATAGTCATTTGGCATTAGAGTCATTATTTTCATAGACATTGTCATAGTCATAGGCATTTAGACATTGCATAAATCCTTCAAAGCTTGTTGTAGGTCTTAGACATTTGCAGATTGCTCGCACAACGAATCTGAGGGCAACATCATCCAGCAAGCAAGAAGGTGCTATGGAGGTAATCATGGAAAATGTGATTTACAGGTATAACCGTTTTATTGCTTAATTTCCTTTGTACTCGATAGATCTTTGGGTTTTTGTCTTTTATATTGATTTGATTGATCTAATCTAATCCTTAGAAATTACCCTCAGTTACAAACATCTTAACTATTCAACTTCCCTTTTACATCAAAAATGCAAAAGTTGCTATGCAACTTTTTTACAATTTTTACAACTTTACCAAATTGACTCAAAATGACTCCTCCTAACCAAAACCGACCCAAAACATTGCAACATGGTCTTAAAGACCTTATTTCAAAACAAAAACATTCCCTTAAACATAAAGAAACTACATACTAAACCCCTTTTACAAAATGAAGGCCCAGGTTCTATGCACCATAGGCACAATGTCTTAGGTACTTTGTTCTCATAGATCTTTTACAATGTCACTCATACATTTGAGATTCTCTTATAATGCCTACATCATAGGTGCTCATGATGAGGTTAACTTCAAATTAATAACTTGATATTCTCTCTAAGCTTCACACACTCTTTTATAATGGCTTCAAATCAGAATTGAGATTTGTCAAGATCATCAAAATAAGGATGCTGCATTGCTTTTTTTGCTAAGATTCTCTTCGATGGCTCATAAAGAAGCATTTTCTGCAAGGAGAGATCAATCAATTTTTAGTAGTTTACTTACAAATACACAAAGTAAAAGAAGAAAAAGATAGAGCATCCAAAATGGAAATGAAATGAAAATAGATGGAAGACACTTACACACAACAAATCCACACCATTTGGTTCCAACTCAGGAAAAAAAAGGCATAAATCTTGATGCTTCCATTAAGGATAGGCATGTAAGTCTCTCAACTTAGTCACTCCTAGTCATACATCTTCACCGGGAGTTCCAAGATACCTATTGCACACAACACCTCTCATGAATAGAATAACTTGAAATTTGAGATGCCCTTATAATGTCTACATCATAGGTGTTCATGATAAGGTTAACTTCAAATGAATAACTTGAAATTCCCTCACCAAGCTTCGCACACACTTTTATAATGGCTTAAAATCATAATTGAGATTTGTCAATATCATCAAAATAAGGATGTTGCATTACTTTTTTGGCTGAGATTATCTTGGATGACTCATAAATCAATATTTTCTGCAAGGGGACACCAATCAATTTTTACTAGGTTACTTACAAATAGACAAAGTAAAAGAAGATGATAGCATTGGCATCAAACAAATTAATGTGCATACAAGTATAAATTAATAAGAACCAATGTGCATACTTACAAATTAATTCAACGAACCATCCAGGTATGCTCTACTCTTTATTGTGTCAAGTATTGCCTCATGGTCACACTCACGGACCTTCCACAAGGTCTTGTTCAAAGGTCTACCCCCATATTTGGTCAAATCAACATTCGATACCAAGACAAGGTTCGAGTAATGAAGAATCTTATGATGCGTGTCTAAGTCTTGAAACAACCAATATTTAACACTCTTATGTGGGTACCTTCTAAGCCACATTCTAGTAACAACAACTGAGCCTATAGGGTATTAGATGTTTTCTCCATCTATAACTGGGGCCTCCAATTTCTTTTTTGTCTCAACACAATGACACAAGTAATAGTTTGTTCCCTCTTCATATTCTTCATCTACAATAACTGCATAAACATTCCTTACATTGATATGTGTAACAAATCTTTTGAAATTAGTCAACATTACGAATGCACTACAAAGTAAGATAACAATAGGAATTTCAAAAACTAAGCAAGTAGATATATTACCTCATTGAACTAGATCTGATATGTGGTCAAAGTCAACTGATGATTTCATCTGTGTTAGTTCCAATGTAATTGAAGGGAAATACATGTGAAGTGGGCTAAGATAACTTATCAACCATTTCTCAACCCACTCCTCTGACTCACAATCATTCTATTGGGACTGTAAAATTTTGATGTTTTTACATATGTTTTCACTCATAAATTTCCATATTTGGACCTACCGTATGCATATTTCACCCATATTTTGCTATGTTGTCCCATTGAATCTGTTGGGTCATGCATATTTTACATTCTGGTTCATATCGGCATGAGAATACCTTTGTCTCCCCGACCCATTATGCGTTTTTGATAACATAAGTCTGTGTTTCCAATCGACAAGACTTATTATTTGTCACAGCAACCAAAATTTCTTTGCAGGCACCATTCGACAAGAGTTCTTCACGGTCTCGGTGACTAAGGTTGGTTCACTTTTCGGTAGGAGTCTGGTCATCAATATGATGTTTCACCGAGTGCTTTATGTCTCAGTGACAGGCTTGAGTGTGGCTATATCAGCATGAGTTGCGGCGTCGGTATGATGTCCTAGTGAATTCTTGGGGTCTCAACGACATGCATTATGGATTCACTTCGGCCAAACGGGTTGCATTTCGGCATAGGTCTAGGCATCGATGTATTGTCACGGCGAGACCTTGTTGTCTTAGCGACCGGCATGTGGGAGATGCATATCGGGGGGGGGGGGGGGGTCATTGCTATCGTTGTAACGTCTTGGCGAGTGACCTTCGGTCTCGCCGACCTTACACATGGATTTTCTTTGAAGGACTTTCGGTGTGAGACGTGGCATTTCGGTAGGATGTCATGGCGATCTCCGTGTGTCTTACCAACTTTGCACGGGTGTTCACTTCGGCTAGAGTCATAATTTTTGGGATATGGTCATAGCGAAAAGGTCGGGTCTTGCCAACAATGTTCAAATGGTTTTCTTTCGGTGTAAGGTTGGCTCTCTCTCGGCGATCATTGTTGCTCAAGGCTTTCGGAAAAACATATGAATTCTCTGTAGGGTCTCACCGATGTCGTGTGGTCATAGCGAAACATAAAGGAACAAAAAGAATACTCTTTGACTTTGGTGTAATAAGCAAGATGTTATGGCGACATATGGATGGTGAATGACTTTCGGTGAAACAAGGTAAAATCTGCGAGAGGTCTTCTCAATATCATAAGCTACGACGATAGTGAATAAAACAAAGGGAGCAATTTGGTATGAGGACTCTTGTGTCTCAGGGATCAGAACAAATGTAACACATATGTGCTCTCGGTATGACTAAGGGTTTTTGATATGATATCTCCATGACTCAAATGGTCATGGCGAAGGCGGATAACACAGGGAATAGAGGAACACAGGCAGACTACGATAAACATTATTTTTCCTTTGGCATACTTGCTGACTGTCATGGCAATTGTTCCATTGGCGATTAAATATTTTAAAATCTTGTGGCCGACTTGATTGGAGCCTGATTTCTACGGTGGCCAACATGATTTGGAAGCAATATGTTTTTTCATATGCTGGTGTATATATATGCACGCCGATTGTAATTGATGAGATTTTAAGAAAGAGATTTTAGATTACATACAGTAGATTAGGAATGGCTACAGTAGAATAATTTTCTCTTATCAGAGACTATGTGCATGTTTTAAAATGGCGAATTCAATGAAAATCAGCTGGTGTGGCTGGTTATTGCTAGTGTCAATTGAATGTTGAATTTATTGAAAAGTATTACTGAAGCTGTCTCCAGTTTGATTCTTTCTGGTTGTTTAAATTGACATAACAAGTTTATGTTTAGTTTGTCAATGCACATTTGATGTATTTGTGTGATTAATCAATTAGTTCTTTCAAGTAAAGATTAAATCTTTTTTGTTGATCATAGTAATCAGGGAGATTCATCTGGATTATTAAAGTAGAGCTTAGTAGTTATAATCTTGCATTGTTTATACAAGTTATGAATAGATCATATGCCCACAATTTGATTTTCTGCCAGAATAATTTTCCCACTTCTATTTCATTTGACTCCGTATACCCAATAAGGCACTAGTCTCTGCACTTCATCATTTGAATTCATTCAGTTTCTTTATATCTGTTTCTTAAGCATTTTTTAGGATTTAGATCAAAAGATTACTATCAAGTTTGATTTCATTTGTTCACTGTCATCTACCATTGTGGACAAAGCATTTCAGAAGGATAATCATAAGATAAGTCTGCTCAATTCAAAAGGTACACCCACCTGGGTCTAGCAGCACCTAAAGAGTAGAAGGTTGAGTTCTCTTGACCTTGTTTGTTACCCTAAAGCGTATCAAGAGAGTGGCAGCCTCTTGAGGCATTCAGCCTACGTTTTTGAGAGCTAACAAATTGGCGACTCCGTTGGGGAAAAGATCAAAAATAATGATTTTCCTACTTTTGGAAAATTAGGTGGCCACTTTGATAGAAACATTGCATTTGTTCAAGTATGCATGGAAGAGGATCTCAATATAGGGGAGTTCCTATTGGAGCTCCTGCTAGCAGCAGTGGATGGACACACAATGATCTGAAAATGGGGGGTAATCAGGGCAGACCTATTGATCATGATACTCCTCAAGTTGATTATGAATCTTTAACGTATGAAGAGGTTAAAGCATTGTATGAGTCTCAGAGAAAGGAAATAGAAGAATGGCAAAGGAAAAGGCTGCAATTGGACCAGCAACCGTTATAATTAGGAGAATTTTGCAATGATGATGAATACACAAATGTGGGAAGGTGTTGGGCCCCTCGAGTGCCTGATATTACAAATGGAAATTTCTACAATGAAGGCAATACATATCATGCACAACAGAGCAGTTATCATCCACAACCATCAAAGCAAGTAAGTGTTTATCCAGTCCCTCTTGGACAAAGATTGGCAAGTTATCAAGAATTTCAATGTGATCAATGTCAAGTGCAATGCCAATGTGATCAATGTCACATGCAGCATAATTCTAGCCCACTTGAAGATGTCAGTCAAAATCTGCAACAAGGTATGTATCAAAACCAACAATCTAAAGATGATGAATACTTCAAAAATCTTTTGGATGACTTTCTTGGTATAAGGAGATATAGAGGAGAATCTGGGTACTCTTTGCTCTGCATAATGACTGATATTTGTAAGAAAATACCTATTAAATTCCCACCTAGTAGATCTGGCATCATTCTGCAATTCATGAATGTGTATGAGCCAAACCCAGTATATTGGCCTAAATCATACATACCAATTTATTTAGATCAACTAGTTGAATGGGCTGATATTGTAGATAGGAAAAAATATGAAGATGAAGATAGAGGAGTTGATCAAACAATGCATCATGGAGAAGATGAAACATGTGCAAGTCAAGATGATTCCTGTGATGGCTTGCATAATGAAGATGAAGTTACAAGATATCTCTCTTGCATAACAGATTGTGACAAGGAGAGCAGTGTGTGTTATGAGGGATCAAATGAGTATTCTGAAGATGCACCTATGGATTTTGATCTACGGCAAGGGGATTCTTCTACCTCTTATGAAGACCAGGATGAAGAGGCAATGGGAAATGTTGATAGTGAATATACAATGCCTCTAGCTGCAATTGAAAGCTACAAAGATACATTTGATGAAGAGGAGGGTTGTAAGTTTGAGAACGGTTTCCAAAAAAAATTAGGCCCATTGCATGATGAAGATTTAAAAGAGGATCAGATGATGTTTTGCAAAGGTTTGCTCAAGAATGAACTTCAGGTATTTTCAAATCCATTGTATGATAGAGAGGAGACAATTTCAGACAAACAAGGTGTCGGAACAAATGAATGTGTTGGTATTTTTTCTGATTGTTTATTCTTTAATGATCTTGGGCCTCTTTTTGATGATGACAAAAGTGAAGAATATAACTGAAGTGATGAAAGTGTAGAAGAATGTTCACTTAGTAGTGAGCAAATTTCAGATTTGCTAAATCTTGAATATCAGAGGTATACACATGAAGGTGATTGTGAGGTTCTGTGTCCAGCCTGCATTTGTTTTGACAGTGAGAGATCTTTGTGTAAAGATTTTTATGACACCCAGTGCATTTCTTTGTATGATGGTGAGACTTTTGGTGTTGATCAAAAGCCTATGTCCATTCAAGAAGAGGTATGTGATTTTGAAATTTCTAATTCATGTGGAGAAGACATTTGTCTGCATACCAAGGATGATAGTGTTCCAGATTTGATTGGTTCATATATGCTTAATATTGAAGATTTGAGTCATAGGGGTATCAAAGAGGTGCAAAACTTTTCAGATTTGTATGTTTCAGACAATGTTGGTCTGACAGAGTTTTTTGATTCTCAAGAGAAGCACTTTGATTGTGAATTTTTAATCCAGCTGGGAAAATGCTTTATAATACATGACAATGAGAAAGATAATGAGAAATATTGTATTGAATATGCATGCATTTTTTATATTGAAGATAATAGGGGTTTGTCTGATGATGAAGAATATAAACTGCATAATGGTATAGGGATTTTTGGCCAAACTAAGCATGATGATTCTCTAGGAACTTGCAATAACAGTGACAGGAAGGATTACATATGTGTCTTCAAGAGGAATCTGATGAACTCAAAAGAAAACTAGGTATTTGACAGGGGAAAGCTTGGTTTGAGTTTCAGATTGTAACAGCTCAGAACAGATGAAACCAAAGCACAGAGGATTAAGGGTTGCCAGTGCATGGACAACTCTTGCTTGTCCTCTTTAAAATTATTTTCCATGCACAATAGTTTAGGGTTGTT
Source organism: Sequoia sempervirens (assembly GCA_007258455.2). Taxonomy (NCBI): domain Eukaryota; kingdom Viridiplantae; phylum Streptophyta; class Pinopsida; order Cupressales; family Cupressaceae; genus Sequoia; species Sequoia sempervirens. Next base: position 39,838 of record VDFB02072393.1, read on the forward strand.
CACCTTCATTTTGCATCCATTTCACTTCCATCTTGCATTCTTTTTGCATTCATTCATTCATGCTTCATTTCCATTTCCATTCTGCTCATTGGCTCATCATTTTGTGTCTGGTCTTCTCACCCAAATATTCTAGATCCTTGCAATGATCTCACTATCATTCATCCCCAGATGGAGCCACTATTGGGACTGTAAAAATCTGATGTTTTTACATATGTTTCCACTCATAAATTTCTAGATTTGGTCCTACTGTATGCATATTTCACCCATATTTTGCTATGTTGTCCCATTGAATCCATTGGGTCATGCATATTTTACATTCTGGTTCATATCGATGTGAGAATACCTTTGTCTCCCCGACCCATTGTGCGATTTTGCTAACATAATTTTGTGTTGCCTATAGACAAGACTTATTATTTGTCACAGCGACCAAAATTTCCTTACAGGCACCATTCGGCAGGAGTTCTTCATGGTCTCGGCGACTGAGGTTGGTTCACTTTTCGGCAGGAGTCTGGTCGTCGATATGATGTTTCACCGAGTGCTTTATGTCTCGGCGACAGGCTTGAGTGTGGCTATATCGGCATGAGTTGCGGTGTCGGTATGATGTCCTAGTGAATTCTTGGGGTCTCAGCGACATGCATTATGGATTCACTTCAGCCAAACAGGTTGCATTTCGGCATAGGTATGGGCATCGATGTATTGTCACAACGAGACCTTATTGTCTTGGTGACCAGCATGTGGGAGATGCATATCGGGGAGGGGGGGTCATTGCTATTGTTGTAAGGTCTTGGCGAGTGACCTTCGGTCTCGCCGACCTTACACATGGATTTTCTTTGAAGGACTTTTGGTTTGAGACATGGCTTTCGGTGGGATGTCATGGCGATCTCCGTGAGTCTTACCGAATTTGCACGGGTGTTCACTTCGGCCAGAGTCATATTTTTGGGATATGGTCATAGCGAAAAGATCGGGTCTTGCCTATAATGTTCAAATGGTTTTCTTTCAGCGTAAGGTTGGCTCTCTCTTGGCGATCATTATGGCTCAAGGATTTCGGAAAAACATATGAATTCTCTATAGGGTCTCACCGATGTCGTGTGGTCATAGCAAAACATAAAGGAACAAAAAGAATACTCTTTGAATTCAGTGTAACAAGCAAGATGTTATGGTGACATACGGATGGTGAATGACTTTCAGTGAAACAAGGTAAAATCTGCGAGAGGTCTTCCCGATATCATAAGCTACGGTGATAGTGAATAAAACAAAGGGAGCAATTTGGTATGAGGATTCTTGTGTCTCAGTGATCAGAACAAATGTAACACATATGTGCTCTGGGTATGACTAAGGGTTTTTGATATCATATCTCCATGACTCAGATGGTCACGGCAAAGGCGGATAACACAAGGAACAGAGGAACATGGGCAAACTATGATAAACGTTATTTTTCCTTCAGCATATTTGCTGACTGTCCTGGTGACTATTCCATTGGCAATTAAATATTTTCAAATCTTGTGGCCGACTTGATTGGAGCCCGATTTCTATGATGGTCGACATGATTTGGAAGCAATATGTTTTTTCATATGCTGGTGTATATATATGCACCCTGAGTGTAATTGATGAGATTTTAAGAAGGAGATTTTAGATTACATACAATAGATTAGGAATGGCTACAGTAGAATCATTTTCTCTTATCATAGACTATGTGCATGTTTTAAAATGGAGAATTCAATGAAAATTAGTTGGTGTGGCTAGTTATTTCTGGTGTCAATTGTATGTTGAATTTATTGAAAAGTATTGCTGAAGCTATCTCCAGTTTGATTCTTTCCGGTTGTTTAAATTGACATAACAAGTTTATGTTCAGTTTGTCAATGCACATTTGATGTATTTGTGTGATTAATCAATTGGTTCTTTCAAGTAAAGATTAAATCTTTTTTGTTGATCACAGTAATCAGGGAGATTCATTTGGATTATTAAAGTAGAGCTTAGTAGTTATAATCTTGCATTGTTTATACAAGTTATGAACAGATCATATGCCCGCAATTTGATTTTCTGCCATAATAAGTTGCCCACTTCTGTTTCATTTGACTCCGCATACCCAATAAGGAACTAGTCTTTACACTTCATCATTTGAATTCATTTAGTTTCTTTATATCTATTTATTAAGCATTTTTAAGATTTAGATCAGAAGATTGCTATCAAGTTTGATTTCATTTGTTCACTGTCATCTGCCATTGTGGACAAAGCATTTCAGAAGGATAATCATAAGATAAGTCTGCTCAATTCAAAAGGTACACCCACCTGGGTCTAGCAACACCTAAAGAGTAGAAGGTTGAGTTCTCTTGACCTTGTCTGTTACCCTAAAGCATATCAAGAGAGTGGCAGCCTCTTGAGGCATTCAGCCTGCGTTTTTGAGAGCTAACACATTCTAGGCTTGCATTGTACATATGAAGAACAAGAGCATGCCATCTTCTATGTATTGATACTCCATGTGAACCTATATCTAAGCTAAGGAAAGAGTGTAGCTCACTCGATCTTGTTAGTGTACAACAATCCTCATATGGTGCAATTTTAGTATCATCCATCAACCAAAAAAATCTACGAATTGAAGACATACCTTGATTACCTTGACCCATCGAAGCATTACACCACTCGAAGATTGATTTTGCATATGTCAATTTTGCATTGTCTTTATACTTTAAATCTTCTCATGCTAATGCTCTTTTCACACATGCTCCCCCTTTCCATGCCCGACCTCACAAAAGTTCCACATATGTTGAACACCTGTAATGACATGCACCCTGCTCAACCAGTAGAACATGCGTGAGTTCTTGAACTGTGTTGCATGGTTATCCAACCATATTATATGTTGATTGTATGTTATGCCCCTCTAAGCCAAATCACTGTAGAACATCTAGAAACAACCTTGCATGAGCTTTGGATAATGTGTGCGATCATCACTCACTAACTCATTTGACTGCGAAATCTAACGAAACTGTCTGACGAAATATGTATAATTTGATGTATCATCGGGTGCTTGTAAAATTTGATGTGTAATTTTCAATTTTTTTAAAGTTTATCTTCGACATTCATCAAAATTTTGATGAACCTAGGTTTCGTCGAAATGTCAGCTATCATTTTCATCGAATTTTTGACAAACATGAAAAATAGAAAAAAATCAAATTGTGGCCAACATAAAGAAAAGTGAGTTCACACCTGATTTATTGTGACAGTGTTTTTCTCTACTTGAGACAGTTTGTGGAGAACTAAGGACGATTTTCTTGGGAAAAATCAGAAAAAATTCAAGAAGATATCACCAGGTTGAGGGTAGTCATTGTATTTTTGCAGAATTCAGTTGTGAAGTCAGATTTGTAGTTCTAGGTTTGAAAATCATATTTTAAAGAAAAAATCTCATCAGATTTCATTTTTAGAGGTTTAGGGTTTTGGAAATTTCATATCCAGATTTTTTTGTGTGGAATCACCATAAGATCACAACCAAGGAACATATTATTGTGACTGTAATTATGTGATCCATAACTCTATTGGTCATGTGGCACAGTTGTGCTATAACAAATACAGGATGCATTCATGTCTGACCCAAGTTTAATGTGGCTATGTTGTGATAGAAATGGAGGCACTCATATAATATAGTTAATTCAAGTTGTATAATGTAGGTGTCAATCATCATTGGGTGCATTCAGGTTGTCTCAAGTTTAACAGGTTATGATGTAATTATAGTATGATCGAAGAGTGATTACCTCTTGCTAGAATAAAGAGCCTATAACTCTGGTTGATATGCAAAGTGGTTGTGTTATATCAATTATGTAGTGCATTCAAGCACAACCCATGTTTAATGGGCTATTCTAGAGAGTGATCAAGATTTTCTAAACCTTATGAATGTTACATGACATATATTTACATAATCTCAAATTCCTTCAAAGGCTTTTGAAGTATCAATGTATCCTATATAGGGTTTAGAATGATTTATTTTAATTAAAAAAATAAATAAATGATGTATTTCCCTGTAATTAGATAATGTGGAGATCTCCTAAATCTTCCCCAGCACACTATCCTCTTTGGCACTGTATTCATTACTCCAGCTACTAGGGTTTTGCATGTGGCATCTTTAATATCTTCATGACCATGGCTTTTAAATAGATCTCAGTCTTTATTTTAATCCTTTTCATGGTACGCCTTGAGTTTCATAATCCACCTACAATCTCTTCTAAGAATGGTGTCTTAAGCTAGACTGCATAGTATGCATATAAAACAATTCCTTCATACCTGCCATTGTTCCAAACCACCACTCATTGCCTTGCTTAAAATGTTGCCTCCATAAGCACAATAGCATGTTTTTAAATCATGGTTTCCAGTGATTGACCATTAAGGTCACCACTTTCATCATGAAGATACAATGAAATTTTTATTCTTCAAACTCAAGGCATTATGCAAGATAACATTGTGAATTGTTTGTTGTGTACGATTTGATTTTCTTGCACATTTACTGCTTTGCTAACTTCCTTTAAGATTGGGTATTGCACCCTCAACTGCAATCTCAAACAACTTACTCACTGTCACTTGAAGATTCATTTCATGAGCATCCTTCTATAAAATCAAACTATGCCCTATAGACTTCCTACTTACTATAGGGGATTCATTGTTTCATGGTATTGTTGTTCTTAAGATCCTTCAACCTTATTGACACTACTTCACAATCCACAAGGTATTATTCACTATTCTCCCATCTTTGATGAGTCTCAAAACACTGCTCAAACATGCAATCCACTACCTCCATTATACATTAATGGCTAAGAAGAAACAATTGACCTATGATTACCACTATTACTTCATTTGGACAGTCATTCCCTGATTGCATTTGCCTTGTCTAACACTACCAAAAGCATTTGAAAAACCCTTAGGGTCAGTAAGGGGGTAAGGAAACTCACTGTTAAAATCGCCACTTTACTATGCAAGGTTTGAAATTTATTATCTTGTCACTGCTCAGCCTCTTTTTGACTGTCACATCTCAAATGACTGTCATTCTTCTTACCGTAGATTGCATTTACAAATGTCACTAAGCTACATAGTGTGCTTGTTATTGGCTACAATCTTTAGATCGCAAGATTTTGTTATTACCTACAATGTCTCAATCTTTCTGGTATTGCAACCTCACTAATCCGCTATAGTTATTGTTTATGTTTCTATGGAGGCCTAGGGTTTGTACCCTAATCATTCTCTTACCAATGCTTCTGTTGTTTTTTATTAGGGCTCTCTCAATGTTGAGGGCCCTAGGGATAAGCTCGCCATAAGAAGTGACATATTGCATCTTTAACTAGAAGGATAAATCTGTATTGACATTAGCAATGATGATTCTGACTTGTTGGTCCTTAGGAATGGGTCACTTGCTCTTACTAGCTCGCTACCTCCATCGTTGTAGGAAGTTTGCGATCAAGTTCAATATTCTAATTTTAGGAGTCTTAACGGTTGGAAATCATAGTAAAATCAGAATTTAATAAGTTTTGGAATTAGCATTTTAAAAGTGTTTTTGGGGTCATTAACTAGGCTATCTTCTCTTTTGAGGGTGGTTGCATGCCAAATTTTTTTTGGTGTAAAATAATGAATTATTAGATTATGTTACCTGTCTATGAATAAAAATTATTGGAGTGTGAGTTTGATATTTTTTGAAGATCTAAATAGTCAAGCTTGGTAAAGAAAAATCATGTCAGATAATATTAGTCCAGAAAAAAATGAAGAGACACTTGATAAATTGTGGGATAGATTGAAAAGAAAGGGTGATGGGAAATGTTATTTTCCTAGCAATAATTACAAAGGCTGAAAGACGAGATGAATTTTAATCACAATAGCTAAGAAACATTGTAGGCAGCATTGTCACATTGAAGAGGGGAATGATTATTGTCCATTTGTAAGTTGTTCATTATATGTGTTTATATTGATTGAATTTGTAAATGTTTATATCGTTTTAACATTATATATATATAATCACTTGATCATGATCATGGTTTATTTGTGTCTATCATTATTATAAAGGTGGGGTACCCTAGGGCAGATGATATGGATTATCACAGCCCAAAGAATGTGGTTTTGCAAGCGGACGAACATGGAGCTGTTAATATCGAAGATGAAGTTAATGATCTTATGGAAGAAGATGATCATGCACCAGAAAACACAGTTGAACATGATGGTACGAATACATTGATCCATGACACATTTGGTGGAAAAGCTGACCATGATGATCAAGATGACTTTGATAATGTTCATGATTTACCTGTACTTGAGAAGACATATGAGCCCCTTTATAAAGGCTCCCAAACAACTCTTCTCTCTGCTGTATTATTGTTGTTGAACTTGAAGGTTATGAATAGTTTATCAAACAAAGCAATCTCACGAATGTTAAGGTATGTCATATATGTCATCTTTTTTATCTATTTTAATTGTTGTTAGTTCATCACTATTAAATAAAGGATGAAATATGTACCATTAATATTCTTTATATTAACAAATTATTTTTTGTTGTAGATTGATTGGTGAATTTTTGTTACCACCATCAAATATTTTAACTCGCTCATACCGAGATTTATCTGCCATTATGAAAGATATCGGAATGGAGTATCAAACAATAGATGCATGTCCCAATGATCATATTATATATCATAAACAACATGAATTTGCAACAAAATGCCCAGAATGTCATATCGGTAGATATCAAACAGATCAACTAACGAAAAAGGTGCCTCGCAAGGTGTTGACGGTCTTTTTGGCACAACAACATGCAAATAGAATATTGCTACTCTATTTCTCCTGAAAGAGAAAGACAACAAATGGATGTCTTAGCTCCCAAGGTCTTTGTAGTTGGTTCTCAACTGTGCTGATGTCCCTCTGTGGTCAATGTAACAGTAATCTTCAAGGGGCCTGCTGGTGTTGAGCTTCTGGATTATTATGAGATCAAACATGAAATGAAACCTAATTTAATTGGGGTTTTTAAAGAAACAACAAAAGATAGGTAAGAGATTTGGAACAAAAAATAATGACAACCCTTCTAACTTAACCAAGACTTGCTACCTTTCAAGGAGTTTGTTAACTAAAACTACAGAACAAAGTAAACTTGTGATTGACACAGCCTCTTTCATTCACAGTGCTAATTCAAATAACAGATTTGAAGTTATCATTTAAATAGAACATGAAATAAGGTTCCAATCCTTGAAAGATTCTCAAATCAAATGATTAACTTAAAACAAATATCATTCAAGAACACAATATGAAGTAGATTAAACTCTGATTGCTTCTACTGTCAATAAAATAGATAAGCAATATTTACAAAGCTAGCACAATCACCAGTGTATAGAGAATCTGCGATTCCAGATTATTTCCAACTACACTAAGAGAACTTGGAAAATACATGGCAGCCAATATTGAACTTTACTACTAGACCAGAAGACAAAAGAAGCTCTCATTACTCAGAATCAAGATGCAACTCTATCTCCTGCTGCTAACTGACTAACTCCTAGATTTTTAGTTCTAATCCTAACTGTCTCTTAAAAGTTCTAACCGCAAATACTCTAACCTTTTCCAAGAGGCCAGAATGCCTTATATATAGGGTGCATCAAAAAGAATGTGTTGTCCCCCTGTATTAGGGTTTTTACAAAATATTTGCTTCCAGAAGAGTCAGCTCTTAGATCTTTCTGAAGAGTTAATGCTATATTCAACGTGAAGCCATGCTGTCCATGCTGATGAAGGATTTCTATCCTCAGGAGAAGCCTTTTTAGATCTTTTTGGCAGCGGCAGCATTAACTCTTCTTTCTTCGTGTCCACCTTCGAACTCTGTTGGAGTCGCCTTGAATGCTCAAAATATCTCCATCAATACTGATCTACCTCTTTGCCAGTAGTCACTACAACTATCCCTATGAGTCACAATTTCTTATTCCCTTTGGCTTCCTTTCTGTTTTGGACTTCTCTATACATTGACCATCCTCTAGAAGCACCATCAAGCCTCCTTACAAATCTGAACACCGTCACCTGAGCCCATCCATCGTCATCTGCTCTCAGAAGGAATCCATCCTGCTTGCTTTCTGTTGATCTTCCCTCGTAGGAGTAGTCAATCAGTCAAAGGGACCGATGAGTCACTCTTTTGGCTCCTTCTGATTGATTGGGCATATGCCAAGCGAGCTCCTTAGGCGGTCAAAGGTGGTCTGATCAACATCACATGTTAGTGAGACACTTATCGTGTCTCCCCGATGTAATTTTGGCTTCTAACAGTTATCGGCATAGCGCAGACCAGTCGATGAGACCCTTCAGCGAGCTACAAAAGTCATATCGAGCTCGCAAAAACCTATCGGCAAGACCACGTCCTTTCGCTGAGACCACATGGCGAAGTTCTTCTTCTCCCAGCGAGCACATTTCTTTCGATGGGATTCCCTTTCTTTCGGGAAGACTTACGGTGATATCCCCTCCATGTCACCGAGACATCATCGGGTTGGCAAGACATCTTACCGAACCCGTTCCATTCATGCAGAGTTTGCTCGAGTCCCTTCTATTTCTACGAGCTTTGCCCTTTTATTTCGGCGTGACCATCACGGGTCAGTGATACTTCGTGGCACCCCTTTCCTTTCTCCCCGAATTCATTCCTATCCCCCCTGGGCTTGAGCTCTTTCCACTTTGGCGAGACTTTCTTTCTTCACCAAGATCTTATGGCGAACCCCTGAATCCTTTGCCAAGCTGCATATATTTTAGTGGGACACCCACCATTTGGAAAAAACTCTTGGCGAATTCAAAATGCTTCACCGAGGGGACAATCCATTTGGAAGGACCAACGACCATCGGTGAGACATCTTACCGAATCCCCTTAGCCTTCGGTGAGCCCCTCCTTATAGCATCTCTTCTCACTGAGACTCTCTCCAGTCGGCAAGACATCTTACCGACCTCGGTCCATCCGCTCAAAGTCTCCCCAAATTCTTTTTATTCTCACCGGGCTCATTTTATTTCGGCAAGACATCTCTGAGTCACCCAGACACCATGCTGAATGCACCCAGTCTTGCTGAAGTTTCCATCTTATCGGGGGGGGACCTCCTTCAATCGACAAGACTCCTGGCGATACCTCACCCTTGTCACCGAGACTCTTTTGTATCAGTAGGACCTTTCGCTAATTTCTTTCACTCTTGCCAAGCTTCCTCCATGTCGCTGAGACTCTCTTCGGTCAGCGAGACTTTACACCGACCGAAGCTTCCTTTTTCCGAATGCTGCCATTGCCAAGACCTCGTTGTAGTCACACCGATACATTTTCTTTGTCCCACATGTGTCGCCGTATCATTCTCTTGTCAGGGAGATGTCCTATAGAAACCTCATGTCTCGGAAAAAGCCTCCACATGTTCACTCTTTGGTCGCCAAGACTTATGAATTCTCTCGCCGAAGACCACTGATAGAATCCCTCGCGCCATGTCGGTGTGATTGGAGTCGTTCGGTGAGACACTATTCTGATGAAGTTGAGTCTTGCTGAAGTGTTTACTTACTGGTGGTCGGTAAAACATTGCAGACTCACTGAGACCTCATACCGACGAACAGATCTCTCCGCGAAGTGCTTGTTTGTTGTGCAGTAGTCAGTGAGACTTCATGGATTCGCCAAGACTTCTTAGCGAAGGGAAAACCTTCCACCGATATACGAATCCCTCTACCGCCGGTCGGTGAGACACGAAGATCTCACCGAGACCTTTCTCCGAAGGAAACACCTCATGCCGATAGGAAACTCCACATCATCGGGACGATGACCTATGTCTTGCAGATAGATGCCTGCATATGAATTCCACTCATTGTGACAATCTCGAAGTCTTGTCGATAGGCAACACAGACGCATATCGACAGAATGCACTGGTCGTCAGCAAGACACCTGTAAGGTCTTGCTGACTTTTTCCTTAATTGATTTTTAGGAGCAACTGGATTGAGGGATGCCCTCCAACTAAGCTCACCTGAAAAAAATGTCATCACGTGTGTGGCTTGCTCCTGTAAAACAAATGCTTCCATTAGTGACCAAAGCAGATAAAATATATTTAAAATAAATTATCCCATTGTGTGTGATTATTTCATTGAATTTATAGCAAGAAGAAAACCAACTCAAGCTGAGACAGAACCTGAATTAAATCAGATAGATCAAAATTCAAAATTAGGAGGAAAACAAAAGGATTCCAAAGATCAAAATAAACAACTAAAAGGGATAGAAGACAAAAGAAAAAAGGGGGGACCTATTTTGTTCCAGAACAAAATGGGGTGGTTATGCAAGGCATAACAAATGGCAACTCGGCTGGAAAAATGGTTGAACCATTTTCAAGAAGCTGAAGGATTCAGCTACCCAGAACTCCTGGTTCATGAATACCACAACTCAAGTTGGGTTAGTTTTAACAAGCAAGGTTGAACTAGAATCTCAAATATAAGCCAACAATAACTAACATTGAATCTATGTGTGTGTTTGATAGTGCATCATCCGTTCATAAAGCTTTCCCTATCTTTCGAACAACAATGTGCAAGATTTGAGCTACATGAGTTAATTCCTTTTAGCTGTTGTGCAATGATATCCTGGGCATTGCTCCGCTGCCAATCAGGTGTCTATAGCCCTGACAGAGATACCTCTAGTTTCCTCACAACATTGCTCTACTGCCAGTCAGGCGTCCATAGCCCTGGTAGAGATACTGGAATCACCCATTCATCTTGAATCCTTTTCTCTTTAGGTAATTTTTCTTTTTTTTTCTTTTTCTTTTTCATAGAGTTTCAGATATTACATTTAGTTTTTTTTCTCAATATGTCAGATGTTTAATCACCTATTCTGGGTTGAAAACTACCATGGACCTCATAACAACACTTGAGAGATTGGATTTTTCACTCAAATCTTACAACACTATCATCCTAAGACAAATATATCATTACAAGAGGAGATGATCTTGATAATTTGTGATAGATTCAGAGGAACTAATGAAGGTTATTACTTTGCACCTTGTTTTCAAGACCTTCCACAACTCTTATTGACAATGGGCATGAAACAAAGAGTTTAGGACAAAATCACCCAATCAGAAAGCTTGAAAATACCTAAACCACTTCTCTCCTAGCGACCAAAGTATAGTTTAGATAACAACCCACAGTTTGGAAGGTACAAATCAACCTCAAAGATCAAAATAAAAACAAAAACCCTGAAAGGAAAGGACAAACAAACAAACAGGAAATTATTTACAAGAAGAGAGCAACAGATTATTTACATAAGGACAGAGTTATTTACATGCAGAAGTATAGAAGCTATTTACATAAATGCAAATTATTTAAAAAAAAGAAACAAACAAATTATTTACATAAAGAACAATGAATTACTTACATGCAAAACAGAAATTAACAAGCTTTATGACTCAAAATAGTGCTTGAGAAACTACCCATTGATAGGCAATGGAACAGGTTCTCTAGTTAAGCTACTCAGTCTAAAAGCATTTTCCCCCAGGATCTCAACAACATGATAAGGACCTAGCCAAAGCTTGTCAAACTTCTAGTGACTCCCCTTCTTTTCACTGGCTTTATCCCATAACAATACAAGGTCAAATATCCTAAAGGCTTTGATTTTGGCTCTTTTGTCAAACGAATGTTTTTCAATAGTTTGGTGCCTAAAGAATTGTTGTAGGGCGGCATCTCTCTCTTCCTCTAATTTCAATAGAGCAGCTAATCTGATTTCTATCCTATTGTCACTAGAGTAGAATTTTTGCATAAAGTCAAGGATAGGTATTTGCAGATGGATAGGAAAGAAAGGCTCTTGGCCATATACCAGCTTGAATGGTGAGGTGTTTAAAGCAGCCTTAATCCTATTTCTATCTGCCCATAATGTGAATCTCAACTGGGTATGCCAGTCTCTAGGGTTATGCTCTAACAGTTTCTTAATTAATTACCCCTAAGAGATTCTTATTGGTTGAATTTGCAACTCCATTGCCTTGTGGGTAATAATTTGAAGAATACTTTAAGACAATCCTGTGATCATATGCCAGGGAAATAAACTCAGCAGAAGAAAAAGTAGAGCCGTTGTCACAAACCAGAGCGAAGGGTACCCCAAACCTTATAGTGATGCACTCAGTGAGGAACTTGATCACTACCTGTGTGGTGTTGTTCTTATAGGGTATAGTCTCTGTCCATCTTGTGCAATAATCTGTAGCAGTCAAGATAAACTTGTGTCCTATAGAAGAATTCAGGTTAATCACCCCAATAAAATCCAGTGCCCACTGGGCAAATGGCCTTACCTTGTAGACAGGTTGCAATGGCATAGCTACATGGTGTTCCTTTGATTCAGAAATCTGACAAGTGTGGCATGTTCTCACATGCTGATGAGCATCTTTGAACACACAAGACCAGTAATAACCAGACCTAAGGATCTGGTGTGCCAATGAATCTGCAGAACCATGACCTATGCCATGTTTCCCATGAAACTCAAAGATTACATGTTTAGCCTCTTGATGATCGAGGCATCTCAGGTATACTCCTTCGAAATTCTTCCTGTATAGCAACCCTCCTTTGAACATATAGTGAGAACTCTTCATTCTCAGGGCTCTCCTTTTTGTTGAATTCATCCCCTTTGGACATCAATTATGAAGCATAGAGCAAATGGTATCAACATACCATGGGTCATTAGAGAAAGTTTGGGTCATGTATTGCTGACAGATGATGTTGTCGCCAGCGTTCGCCATGGACTTGGATAAACCCATGCCCCTGACTAGCTTCATAGGGTGTATCTCTAGGTCAAATTATTGCAGGATGGCCATCCATTTGCCTCTCCTTTCTCCCAGCTCGCTTTGCATGAGTAGGGACTTCATAGCCATGTCAAAAACTACTGCGACGACTTGGCTCCGGAGGATGTAATGCCGAAACTTCTTGACAGCCTGAACCAGCGCAAAATCTTGCTTCTCTAGAGGTGAATATTTGATTTATGTGTTTTTGAATGGAGATCTCATGAATGTAATCGGCCTCTCCTCTGCCTCTCCTTTTCGTTGAGTTAAAACAATCGCGCATGAATGCTCAGAGGCAAAAGAGTAGATGTAAAACGGTCTATGATAGTCAGGGCTGGTGAGCATGAGTGCTTCTAAGATGAATTGCTTGACTTGTGAGAACACAACCTTTGCTTCCTCAGTCCACTCTATCTTGGCGTCATTCATCATCTCATTCAATGGTTTCACGATTTCAACAAAGCCCGTGATGAACTTTGTCACAAAGTTGATTTTCCCAAAGAAAGACCTCATTTCCTTCTTACTTCCTGGCCGAATGATCTTCAGGATGGATTCGACTTGATCTGGATCAATTGAAATCCCTCTTTCAGAGATTATGTGTCCCAACATCTTCCCTTCAGAAACCTCGAACATGCATTTTTTTGGATTCAATGAGACACCATACCGGATACATCATTCCAGAACATTGGCCAAGTCTGCAGCATGATTCAGTCGATCTTTGGAGAACACTGTCAGGTCGTCCATATAGAAAATGATGCACTTACCAATTAGGTCCTTGAAAGCTATATCCATGGCGCGTTGGAAAGTTGCTCCAACATTTATCAGACCGAATGACATCCTTCGATACGCGAATGTTCCCCACTTTGTAGTGAAGGTTGTCTTCATTATGTCTTCACAGTCAACCATCACCTGGTTATATCCAGAGTAACCATCCAAGAATGATATCATTTGAGATCCATTAACAGTCTAGTGAAGGGAGTGGATAGTTATCTTTTTCTGAAGCTTTGTTCAAATTTCTGAAGTTGACACATAGCCTGATCTCCCCGTTTTTCTTACGAACTGAGACTAAGTTAGCCACCCAAGTTGAATGGCACACAGGGAAGATTATCCTTGTAGAGAGCAGCTTTTGGACTTTTTTGAGGATTAGTGGTTCAATCAAAGCATTGACAGTGCGTTGTTTCTATCGAAAAGGCTTAGCTTCAGGCTTTAGGGGAATAGTATGGGTCATTACAGTAGCATCAAACATCTTTAGGTCTTCATATCCCCAAGAAATTACAGAAATATCTTTCTTAAGTGCTGCCAATATGTCTTTTTTGATTGCCTCAGGGCATGCTTTCCCTATGTAAACATTCCTTTTAGGGCCAAAATCGGCCAGGTTAACTGTCTCATATTCGCCTCCCTTTTCTTCAGCTGATATCTTCTCTCAAGCCCTTGGATCTGAATAAAAAATCCTTTCCAAGGCCACCATTCCCTTCAGAATGTTATTATTCTTTAAGTTGAGAACTCCTTTTGTATCACATTCCTAAGGGTTCCAATCCCCTTGATCTCTGTTGGACTCATCAATAATTTTCCCCTTAAAAACATCTGAGCTAGCTTAGAAAGCAAGCATATGTCGGTCATCATCAAAGACTTGGAAATTCGTGATGTTGTCAGGAACTGCAGGGGTGGAAATTAATTCCACTGAGAATTTCTTGAGCTTAGAGCCTTTCCTAGGTTCTAGGGTACTTGCAGCAACGGCCAATGAATCAGCCATTTGATTTTCTTTTCTAGGGATTAAGCTAATCCCAAAGGCATCAAAGTCTTCGATCAGGTTCCATACCCTGCTTCTATATGCGGCCAGCCTTTTATTGTGACAGGTGTACTGGCTGCGTACCTGCTTGACAAAAATTTCTGAATCTCCCTTGACCATCAAGGCAGTGACCTTCTTATGAGAAAACATCAACCCCCGTGCCAAAGCTTCATATTCTGCTACTTTGTTAGTACATCCAAATTGCAACCTATAAGAAGCAAAGAAAGTTTTTCCTTTGGGGCTGGTTAGTACAATTCCAACACCACTGCCTATCTTAGATTTGGATTCATCAAAGGTGAGGGTCCACAGTTGATCAAGGGTTGGAGTTGATTCTTTTGAAGTTGTTATGGGGGTTTGATCTAGATGAGTCACAGTTGAGGCTACTTGATCTTTTGCATCGGGTATAGGGAAAGGATGTTCTGTAAGTTCTTTAGGTATGGTTCCCAATTCCAGTTTAGTTACATCATCTGACCTGTGGCTATCCTTATGATAATCACTTGTTTCTTTGGCTGACCCTTGGGTTTTTGGTAAACTCGTGAATACAGGAATGTCGGGCAAGCCTTGGGGTTGTTCCACATGATTATGCTGGTTAAGACATGTGACTGAGGCTAGTTCAATTTGGGAAGGAATCCTTTTGGAAGTATCCTACCTCTGGTTAGCATTGTTGCTTCTTTAGCTTCAAATGAGAAGTGGTCTGCAATGGTGTGAGGGTGACTTGTGCTAGCTTCCTCGGCTTGGGAAACATGATTTAAAATGTCAATGCAAGGTGGACAAGTCAATTCATAATGACTTTGGTAGTGTATCCTGCACCAATTAGGGAGCATCAGACTTTTCAGATCTACACCTTCTCCCAGGACCAGCTGATCTTGTTGCAATTTTCTGACTAATGCCTGCTAATTTTCATCAATCATAAGATCAGGGAGCTTTTGTATGGGCAGTTCTTTAGGATCAAGAATAGAAAAGGTTAAAGCTTCTTCTCTTTTATAAACACCTATCCCAGTTTTGAAATAGGCTACCTCATTGGGGCAATCATATTCCGTGATGATGTGCTTCAGGCGGTGCTCACTTTCGATCCTAATCTGATTAGGAATCCCTTTCCATGATAGCCACATATGTGAAAAGTCAAGGGAAAGATATCCCCCTAGAATTTTCATCAAATCTTGGCTCAGCAGCACACCATAGGTCTCAGGAATGTCTGCCACTTGAACGTCTATGTTGGTTTGAATCCTAGGGTCTGATCCTACTTGCACATGTACGTTTTTCAATTCTCCAACTATGTTAACCTTCGTTTTGTCAAGTTGGATGACCTTCTTGTTGGTTTGCACAGGGTTCAACCCCAACTTTTTACATATAGAATATGGCATGACATTGCCCGAAGCCCCTGAATCCAACAGACAATTGTGTAGGTTCTTCCCACAAATTCTTAAACTCAGGAGAAACGGTGGGGTACCTACCTTATTTCTATACAAGGTTGCATTCATGTCTGTAACAGGTGCAACCTTGCTTTTTCCTTTTGATTTATCAGCTTGTTCTAAAGCTTTCAGCACTATCTCCCTTTGAGCAGGGCACCACTTTAAGATGTCAAAGAATGACAAAGAAGTTTCTATCTCTGCATCTCATAAACAACATCAAATTCTATATTATAACTTGAATTACTTTTGAAAATGGCAGAGAAATTACCCTTATTATGGAAGTCAGGTGGGCCTTTTGGTGGAGGAGGATTATTATCAGCACTTTGATTTGGAGGCACCATGTGATTAGGTGGTGCTGATGTAGTGAATGGACCCTTACTTTGATTTCTCAGGAAGTGTCCTCCTTTTGACTGAAAGGCTTGGGAATCATATGAATCTTCCTCTGGTTCATTCTCCTCTTGCCTTGGGAATGAGGGCTCTTCTTCAAAGAGGTCATAAGCTATCACAGTATCCTTTGAGTCACCTCCTTTGTTTGAATTCCCCTGGAATGTGTGGGCATCTTCGTGTGCCATCTTGACAACTTTCTCCATTTGAGGGAAGTTTACCTCAGAATGGGTCGCAGTGTCATGCAACCTGCACCAATTGGTCATGAAGTTGAGGTCGACCACGTTTGCAGTATGTGTTCTTTCCTCATTTGCTTGATAGTTATGCGAAACTCCACCATTATTGGGCCCTGTATTCCACTATCTGTTGTTATTTGGCCTTTGGTTATACCCTCTGTTTTGGTTTTGGTACCCTTGATTAGAGGAGTTTTTGCCCTGATAACCCCTTTGGTTGTAATTGTTATGATTCTGATAAGTACCCTAATTATTTTTTTTATTAGGGTAGTTACCTTGGCTTTGAGAGGGGTTCAACCGAAGCTGGGCCATGTCATTGGTAACTTGAGACAACGTTTTCTTCAAGGTTTCTACCTCATTTGTAAGTTGGACTGTCTTCTCACTCTCCACATTCATAGCAGCAGGTGGCTAACCACCATGATTTGGTGTTCCAATTTGGTTCTGATGACCATGGGAAGTTTGAGGAAGCTGTGATTGTTGAAAGAGATCAGGAGTTCCAATAGCAAAGAATGGGATAGGAGGATGAGTTTGCAATTCAAATATAGGCCCATAGTGGGAAGGAGACATTCCTAGGATAGTATTGAATAGAGAAGTTGGGCTATTCATTTGATATCCTATTGAAGGGAAACCTCCTCCCAAACTTCCTTGTTGAGAACTGATTTGTTGTTGTAGCTTGATAGCCAAATGATAAACTTTGGATAGAGAATCAATTTCAGCTGGTTGGTAAGTCCTTTGCAAGAACAAACCTAGCAAAGGGTCTATAACCCTAAAGTATGCTTGAATGGCACTGTCCTCAATGACTAGATAGGGATCTTGCAATCTCCTATACATTCGTTGGAATCTGGTATTGAACAAGGGAAAGGATTCACCTGGTTCCTTCCTGATGGTAGAAAATTGATGATATAAAAGAGTTGGGTCCACATAAACCCTGAACTAATTAATGAAAGCATTTTCCAAGTGTGTCTAGGTTAGAATGGAACCTTGAGGAAGATTAAGGTACCAATTGTATGCCATATCCCCTAAGGAATAAGGGAATAACCTACAGACTACATCATGGTGAGCTATCTGAGCTCTAGTACAAGCATCCTTGAAAGCTTGTCTGTGCTTCTTAGAACTTCTTGATTCACCATGAAAGTACTTGGGACATAATTTCTCAGGGTTCTTAGGCAGGTCGTGAAAACCTCCAGGAATAGTCCCTAATGGAGAAGGATTATTCTGAAAGAACGCCATTGGTGGGGGTGGTGGTGGTTGAGCCAGCTGTTATATGGGTTGAATCAGCTATGATGACAATTGGGATGAATGTCATGGTGGATTGATCGGTATCCACTAGAGTATTGGTGAAAAGCCTGGTGGAGTGAGCAGAGCTGATAAGGGTGGTATGATTGTGGCCCCAGTTTTACGAACCTTGTGTCTTGTTGGGGTCTTGAGTTCTATCAACGGTGATGGATTTTCAGCTTATCGAAGAACTCTGTGGGGCTCCTCTGATGAGAAAGATTGAGCTTTATCCAGTTTTCCTTTCCTAGCCCTCCTTCTAGCACTAGTTCCAGTTGACGGTCCTTTTGGCACAGCAACATGCAAACAGAATATTGCTACTCTATTTCTGCTGAAAGAGAAAGACAACACATGGATGTCTTAGCTCCCAAGGTCTTTGTAGTTGGTTCTCAATTATGCTGTTGTCCCTCTGTGATCAATGTAACAGTAATGTTCAAGGGGCCTGCTGGTGTTGAGCTTCTGGATTATTATGAGATCAAACATGAAATAAAACCTAATTTAATTGGGGTTTTTAAAGAAACAACAAAAGATAGGTCAGAGCTTTGGAACATAAAAGAATGAAAAATCTTCTAACTTAACCAGACTTGCTACCTTTCAAGGAGTTTGTTAACTAAAACTACAGAACAAAGTAAACTTGTGATTGACAAACAACCTCTTTCATTCACAGTGCTAATTCAAATAACAGATTTGAAGTTATCATTTAAATAGAACATGAAATAAGGTTCCAATCCTTGAAAGATTCTCAAATCAAATGATTAACTTAAAACAAATATCATTCAGGAACACAATATGAAGTAGATTAAACTCTGATTGCTTCTACTGTCAGTAAAACAGATAAGCAATATTTACAAAGCTGGAACAATCACCAGTGTACAAAGAATCTACGATTCCAGATTGTTTCCAACTACACTAAGAGAAATTGGAAAATACATGGTAGCCAATACTAAACTTTACTACTAGACCAGAAGACAAAAGAAGCTCTCATTACTCAGAATCAAGATGCAACTCTATCTCTTGCTACTAACTGACTAACTCCTAGATTTTTAGTTCTAATCTTAACTGTCTCTTAAAATTTCTAACCGCAAAAACTCTAACCTTTTCCAAGAGGCCAGAATGTCTTATATACAGGGTGCATCAAAAAGAATGCATTGTCCCCCTATATTAGGGTTTTTAAAAAATATCTACTTCGAGAAGAGTTGGCTCTTAGATCTTTCTGAAGAGTTAATGCTATATTCAATGTGAAGCCTTGCTGTCCATGCTGATGAAGGATTTCTATCCTTAGGAGAAGCCTTTTTAGATCTTTTTGGCAGCGGCAGCATTAACTCTTTTGTCTTCGTGTCAACCTTCGAACTCTGTTAGAGTCATCTTGAATGCTTAGAATATCTCCATTAATACTGATCTACCTCTTTGCCAGTAGTCACTACAGCTATCCCTATGAGTCACAATTTCTTCTTCCCTTTAGCTTCCTTTATGTTTTGGACTTCTCTGTATGTTGACAGTCCTCTGGAAGCACCATCGGCCCTCCTTGTAGATCTGAACACCGTCCCTCGAGCCGATCCATCTTCATCTGCTTGCTTTCTATTGATCTTCCCTCGCAGGAGTAGTCAATCGCTCAAAGGGACCGATGATTCACTCTTTTGGCTCCTTCTAATTGGTCGGGCATATGCCAAGCGAGTTCCTCAGGTGGTCAAAGGTGGTCCAATCAACATCACATGTCAGTGAGACACTTATCATGTCTCCCCGATGCAATTTTGGCTTCTAACAATTATCGACATAGCGCGGACCAGTTGATAAGACCCTTCAACGAGCTATAGAAGTCATATCGAGCTCACAAAAACCTATCGGCAAGACCACGTCCTTTCGCTAAGACCACATGGCGAAGTTTTTTTTCTCCCAGCGAGCACATTTCTTTCAGTGGGATCCCCTTTCTTTGGGGCAGACTTACAGCGATATCCCCTCTATGTTGCTGAGACATCATTGGGTAGGCAAGACATCTTACCGAACCCGTTCCATTCGTGTAGAGTCTATTGGAGTCCCTTCTATTTCTGCAAGCTCTACCCTTTTGCTTCGGTGTGACCATCACGGGTTAGTGAGACTTCATGGGGCCCCTTTCATTTTACCCCGAATTCATTCCTATCCCCCCCAGGCTCGAGCTCTTTCCACTTCAGCGAGAGTTTCTTTCTTCGCCAAGATCTTATGGCGAACTCTTGAATCCTTCGGCGAGCTGCATATATTTTAGTGGGACACCCACCATTCAGCGAGAACTCCTAGCGAATTCAAAATACTTCACCAAGGGGACAATCCCTTCGGCAAGACCGACGACCATTGGTGAGACATCTTACCAAATCCCCTTAGCCTTCGGCGAGCCCCTCCTTATACCATCTCTTCTCGCTGAGACTCTCTCCAGTTGGCAAGACATCTTACCGACCCTGATCCATCCGCTCAAAGTCTCCCCGAATTCTTTTTATTCTCACCGGGCTCATTTTATTTTGGCAAGACATCTCTGAGTCACCCAGACACCACATCGAATGCACCCAATCTTGCCGAAGTGTCCATCTTATTAGGGGGGGACCTCCTTCAGTCGACAAGACTCCTGGCGATATCACACCCTTGTCGCCGAGACTCTTTTGTATCGGCAGGACCTTTCACCGATTTCTTTCACTCTTGCCAAGCTTCCTCTGTGTCGCTGAGACTCTCTTCGGTCAGCGAGACTTTACACCAACCAAAGCTTCCTTTTTCCGAATGCTGCCATTGCCAAGACCTCATTGTAGTCACACCGATACATTTTCTTTGTCCCACATGTGTCACCGTAGCATTCTCTTGTTGGGGAGATGTCCTATAGAAACCTCATGTATCGGCGAAAGCCTTTGCATGTTCACTCTTTGGTCACTGAGACTTATTAATTCTCTCACTGAAGACCACTGATAGAATCCCTCATGCCATGTTAGTGTGACTAGAGCCGTTCGGTGAGACGCTATTCCAATGTAGTTGAGTCTTACCGAAGTGTTTACTTACTGGCAGTCGGTAAAACATTGTGGACTCGCTGAGACCTCATACCGACGAACAGATCTCTCTGTGAAGTGCTTGTTTGTTGTGCGGTAGTTTGTGAGACTTCATGGATTCGCCAAGACTTCTTGGCGAAGGGAAAACCTTTCACCGATATATGAATCCCTCTGCCGCCGATCGGTGAGACCTGAAGATCTCGCCGAGACCTTTCTCCGAAGGAAACCCCTCATGCCGATAGGAAACTCCACGTCGCCAAGATGATGACCTCTGTCTTGTCGATAGATTCCTACATATGAATTCCACTCACTGTGACAATCTTGAGGTCTTGCTGATAGGCAACACAAATGCATATCAACAGAATGCACTGGTAGTCGGCAAGACACCTGCAAGCTCTTGCCGACTTTTACCTTAACTGATTTTTAGGACCAACTAGATTGAGGGATGCCCTCCAACTGAGCTCACTTGAAAAAAATGTCATCATGTGTGTGGCTTGCTCCTGCAAAACAAATGCTTCCATTAGTGACCAAAGCAGATAAAATATATTTAAAATACATTATCCCATTGCTTGTGATTATTTCATTGAATTTACAGCAAGACAAAAACCAACTCAAGCTGAGACAGAACCCGAATTAAATCAGATAGATCAAAAGTCAAAATTAGGAGGAAAACAAAAGGATTCCAAAGATCAAAATAGACAATTAAAAGGGATAGAAGACAAAAGAAAAAAGGGGGGATCTATTTTGTTCCAGAACAAAATGGGGTGGTTATGCAAGGCATAACACAATGTTCTTCGTTATATTCCCAATACTCCATGTATGCAACGATTAGTTAAGTGTGAAAGCTTAGCGCAATTTATGAATTACCATGCATGAATAGAAGTGGAGATGACATTCTTCGAATGCCTGTGGATGGTTCTGCATTTAGGGACATGGAGGAAAAATGGCCACACTTTAAAGAAGAACCCTGTAATCTCAGGCTTTCATTGGGATCAGATGGTGTCAATCCATTTTGAGAGCTAAGATCTATTTACTCATGTGGCATGTTTTTGTTATCAACAATAACATTCCTCCATGGATGTTAATAAAAAGGGAGAAAATAATGTTGTCAATGATTGTTCTAGGTATTTGTTTACATCAATTTTCTTTAACGTAATAGCATCTCATTTGTCCTATTTGTTGCATAATGACTTATATTTTTTCATTCAATAGTCATGTACATTAATTTATATATATTGCAGTAAAATGGTTATAATAATTATGTAATGTTTATGTTTATTCAACTAGGAAAGTACCAAGTTAAAGAGATGAATGAATATATCGAGCCTCTTATTGACGAGTTACTAAAGTTATGGAATGGCGTCACTATGTATGACGTCTCTAGACCAATAGGACAAAGACAATTTTAATTCCATGCAATGCTTGTATGGACAATTCATGATGCCCCAGGGCTAACACATTTTTGTGGTATGTTATAACGTTCGACTGCACTTTAACAATATTTAATTTGATGAAGTAGATATCATGCATGTTTTTAAAATAATCTATTCATTATATATAATTATAAAAATTGACATATTTAATCCAATTATATATGATCTTGTAGGTCTTCAAACAAAGGGAAAATTTGCATGTCCAATTTGTGGTCCAAAGATGAAATCTCGTTGTTCAACAAGTTTAGGAAAGCAGGTGTTTGATGAGTATAGGCACTTCCTCCATAGAAATCATAAGTATCGAACTAATGAAAAACATCTTTTCAATGGAAAAGAGGAGACTACATCAAAACCACGAAGAATGTCACCTCGCCTATGGAAGTTGGAATATAATAGAATTAATCGTCAAGGTTATACATCGGATCAAATTGTTTATCTATCATATATGATATGTTTTGAATTTATATTTTTATATTGTGTTGTGTTTACTCATGTTGTAATTGACAATGATTGTCGTTGTTAATTTGTTTAACTTATATGCTTCATGAAGGTCGTCAAGGCATTAATGGCCAGCTTCCACAGGGACTGAAAAGTTATCCCAGACAATTTAGTAAGTTTCCCTACTATCGGCCTTCTAAATTTGTGCATTTGTTTGATACAATCCATATCGGAAAGAATATACAGAAGCGTTATGGAAAATATTGGATGGAAGGCATGACAAAGAAAAAATTGTCAAAATTTGTAGTGACATTTAGGAAGCCAATCATGCAATGAAAAATTTCAGGTGGGACCGGATGAGACCAATTAAATAAGTGCCCTTCCTTGGTTATTAACAGCGGCAGTGACTTACTATAAAATAAGTCATACAAAAATTCAATTTTCCACGATTTGCTACTGAACATAAACAATATAATAACAAAAAAGGGTGAATTTGGGTGAGGGATGAAAATGCATGATTGGCATACCTTCATTAAGGTAATTATTCTAGTATATTATATACACTTGTATAATGCATGTATTTTTTAGTGTATTGTGTTTACTACTTTTGGAAAAATAATGAAAGATCATTTTATAATTGTTGCAGTGCATTCTACCTCTATCTCTCCGAGACAACTTTGACAACAATGTCAAGCAAGTTATATATGATCTTGGAAAATACATGAGGTAAGTAGTGAGATTTGTTCAATTCGTGTATACATCTTATAATTTCCATTTGTTTTACTTGTTATGTAATATATCTGTATATTTTTGTTAAATCTCGTTAATATATTTGCTTGAATCACTTGTAGATGGTTGTCATCTAAAGAAATCCATAAAGAAGATATAAATTATTGAAGAGAAAAATTCCTGTCCAATGTGTGAAATGAAAAAGTGTCTACCTTCAACATTTTTCAATGCACAAGAACACTACCTCATACACCAGGTTGAGGAGATTGAATTGTGTGGACCAGTACACTCAAGGTCAATGTGGATGGTTGAGAGGCACTTAAAATTTTTGAAGGCTTTGGTTAGACAAAGAGCACATCCTGAGGTTTCTATGGTGGAGGGATATATGGTATACCAGACCATGGTGTACATTAGTGAATATCTTCCTAAGTTTCCAGCAAAGATCCATGTAGATCGCATTTGGGATCCCAACTCCATTAACAAATTTGAAGGGGAGTACCTGATGGGGAAAGGTAGATTGAGAAAAGTGTGAGGTAATTATAAGATGGTCATGGAGATTAATTGGAATACATTTTACATATGATTTTTATGTATATTGTAATTATTTAATTTTTAATCTTCAATACACATCAATTATAAATTAAGGTCGTATACTGTGGTATTTAACTAATAATACATTATTTGTGAATTTCAATTTTTTTTGATACATTTGGTCAAGAGTGGGATGCACTAAATTTGTATGTCGCCAACAATCTTGATTGGATGACAGTATGGATTGAACGATGTCAACAATTTGGTCACGCATTAACATGGGAAGGTGTGGCTTCATTGGTTAAAGAAGCTCATCGTAATGGAGATTCCAATGTTACACAAAGGGAAATTGATTTAGCATATGGTTTAAGAGATAAAAAGGTACGTATAAATATATTAATCACCTATATTATTTAATTATTTTCAAGTATATTGATGTATATATATGTTGAGATTTTTTTCTTTGCATACATTCGGCCAAGAATAAATATGTTTATCAACTCACGATATTGCAATAATTTTTACATGTTTGACATATTGCAGGTGAAACACCACAAGGCTATGTGGTGCAATGGTCGTAAATTTTGAATCAAAATTTTGGATGACATGAAGAAAACTTGTGGTTCTAGTATAATTGCAGTCTTTCAAGTGACTAATGTTTCATCTGGAAGCGACATACATCCAGAAGTCTCAAAAAATTGATACTATGGTATTTTTTATGATATACTTGAGTGTGACTTTAAGTCCTTCAGATTAATTAAGTTTGTTGTCCTATGGTATAGGCTACGATTGAATGAAAATGATCCTGAGATAAGTATTATTGAACATGATAATGGATTTACCATGGTTAATACAAGGTTGATCGAGTGAGCTGGAAATGAGCCCTTTTTTCTTCTAAGCCAATGTGAGCAGGTATTTTACTCAGAGGTTCCAGGGAAACCGGGTTGGTCATTTGTTGTTAGACATGATCCAAGAGGAAGGCCAATAAAGTATAATGTGGTGGAAGAAGAAGATACAGAAGAACTATAAGATGATGTAGATGATCAGGATCAATAGTTAGTTGATGATGTCCCTGACGAAGATGCGGAAGAGGAGGAACTAGATCATGATGATGTAGAAGTTAATGTTCATGAAGATGATATCCATGTGGATGATGACATTATCAAAACTGATATTGATGATGATGATGATGATGATGATATGACCAATCCTTACAATGTCGAATCTGGATCGGATGATACAGACAAAGAGTTGGATGAAGAAGAAGATCAATAACATTGAAATGTACAAGTTATGCGATTATATTATCTATTTGATATTAATTTCTTGATAGAATTATATTTGACTTATGTGGTTACATAATTAATTCATGATTTTTTTAATTTTAATGCCATTACATAATTAATTTAATGATGTATTTTTTTAATGTTTGAAAAGTCAAAAAATTAAAACATTTCAATAGTGATGTTAACAACCTTGAAATTAGTGTGTTTTATGTTTCATGTGATCATAAAAGATAAAAAGTCAGTTGTAGAGGTGGTTGTTCAATGGTTGACATGTAAAGGCCTTTAAAAGGCATAAAGTGATCATTGTAATGGTTGTTGATGGTTGAGGATTTAAAATAAAAGCTCATGACATTCAAAAATTTGTGTTTTTCTTCAAAATTTTTGTATTTTTCCTGCTATGCAGCACTATACGGTCACATGCAGCCATATTTTGATGTGAAATCAATTCCAAGTCATGAAGATATGTGTCAGCTTTGATTTGAATATGATTTGAGGGCTTAAGGCATTGATTTGAGTTAGAAAGCTTCATTTCTTTGCATATAGCCCGGTTACCCTGTTTTTGAGGGTTTTGTAGTCCAAACATGATATAAAGGGACTCTTACACTTTTTGTGATTACTGTAGCTTGTGTAAGAGGCCCCATGGATACTGTTGTAATTGTAGGATGCATGAATAAAGCGTAGGATCAGAAATAAAGAAGGTATAGCTGTTGTCCTCAAGATTTTTGTGAAGAAAAGCATGTGAAATGAGAGGTACTTTCTGGCCCGATGCTTGTTTGCTCCTTCATTTTGTATAAAAATGATTTCGATGACAAAAGTGCGAGTTAGCAAGTTAGATATTTTTTGGTCAAGTCTAGGTAGAGTTGTAGAGAAAATTGTAAAGTTTGATAGTTTTAAAGAAAATGCAATTTAGGTTTGAGTCATTATGTAGTAGGTTTTGAATTCATGGGGATTTGATGTTTTATGACAATACTGGCATTTGAATTGAAATGATTAATTCAAACTCATGTATCTCCATTGTACATGCATATCTGAATTCTGAATAAGATAATCAAGGGTTGTCTCGTTCATTTCACTCTTGTGGTGTGTATGATTTTTGTTGTGGCTTTAATTGAAGGAATTAATTAAAATGCTTGAATGGGATTGTAGGTGGATATGTTTTGTATAAGGATTTGATAAGTAGTATGGGGTTAGAATACATGTTGATGAAATTGTAAAGCAATGTTCTCAAGGATCTTATATGTTATGTGTTAAATCTGTCATAAACCCTTAGGTGTTTATGAATTTGACTCCCTCAATGGATATATGGCACTGATGTAAGTTGTACTAATTTGTATGGTTC
>VDFB02072393.1:73496-97145 GCA_007258455.2 Sequoia sempervirens
TTACCCTTTCCAATCTTGGCCAACATTTCATCCCAGTTAAGAGGAGTGTCCTCAACAATGACCTGTTTCCTTCTGATTTCCTTGTCTAGCCAATTTGGAACAGCAGGATCCACCCGGGTTTCATCTTTCTTGACCTCTTCATGCTAATCTACCATCTCATCCTTTTCCTTTTCAGGAGATTGATCACCTTTGTTTCCCAATTCTAGCTCCTCTTCATGCAGGGGTGATGGAGTCTTAACAGGAACATCCTCCTTCTCAAGAGGTCTATTATCTTTACTACTTGCAGGAGAATCCTCATATTGTACCAACAGAGAATGATGCATTTCCACATCTCCTACCTCAAACTCAGCAGCTGCACCATAAAGTTCCCCATCCTTAAACGGTTCCACTTCCTCACTGGTCTCATGCTCTTCATGAGTCATCTACTCAGGTATACCCAATGAAGGAGAGGTATCTTTTTGTTGTTCCACAGTGGATGGCATTGGAAGGGGATCTGCCTTTTGCATAGTCTCCTTGGGAGATAGAGTTCTTGACCTTCTTGAATAAACCTGAGTTTTCTCTCCTGAGCTCTCCACATTAACCACATGAGGGTCTGCCTTATCCTTAGAAGTTTCTTGATATTTCTTCTTAGAGGCCCTGGTTATCCTTGTCCTTTTTGGTTCTGGAGGAGTGCCTTCCTTCTCTGCTTTCTCAAGTTCCTCCTCTTCGATAGACTTACTTATTTTCAAAGTATGACTCCTCTTCTTTCCCCTGGGTTTTCTTTTCTTTTCAGGCTCACCCTCCTTAGGGCCTCTGATTTTAATCTTAAAAGGTGAGCCTACCTTGGTTTTACCTATAGAATCATCCTCACCTGATTCCTCTGATGTAGAGTGAGCATTCAGATTTCCCATCAAATTGAAAGTACAAGGTACCTTCTCACTATCCAATTCCCATACCTTATGTTTTAGCCACGACCTGGTGGATTTCACAATAGGACCCATCAACTCCTCCAACTCAGCTATCTCCCTTTGCGACCAGTTTATCTCTCCAGTGGGTTTGTCCTTGACTGATTCGTATGCATGATCCTAGACTAAATTTCTGCCATCCTCCAACTGATCAGGAATCAACTTGACATTGTACATCCTGATTACATCAACTGGATGCCTAGAATACCTTTTCTTTCTCACCTCAAATTCATCCTTGTTATTCGCCCAGTAGTCCTCTAGATCATCTTTGTGGTGATATTCTTTAGTAGCCTTCTTCTGTGCTTCGCCAGTGATGTCAAAACCTGCCCTCTTAGAATGGAAAGAGAAACCAAAAGTACTAGACTCTTCCCCTGATGCATGAGCCGAGTGGATTAAAGGGCAGACTTCACCTATACCAATTTTCAAGGGAAAATCTCCACCAAACCCTGTCTTATGCTTCACATTTTTAACAACAGCATCGAAATCACATATCTGCCAGGTAACTTCGAAGAGTATGATGTGGTCAGTGGGATATCTTGGCAATCTGTATGGAGCAGTCGGGCATCTATCAATTCTGATATCGGAGAAGGTGGGGAATTGTATAAACTAGGCTCCATATATTTTAATTAGTTCCTTAGTTCCATCAAAAATTCTCACATGCTCTGCATTCTGAAGCAACCTAGTAATCTGCATAGTGAATGCATCATTCGTTCTTCTGTAATTCAGATTCCCGAGATGCAGCTCAGGGTACACCTCATAGATGACATCTCTCCCAAATGTTCCTCTTAGACTCAATCCCCTGTATGGATAAAATCTGGCAAGTATATATACCACATAAGATGTCATGGTGAATTTATTTATCTCCAGCACATCTCTCATCTGCCTGTCATTATTGCACTGATAATCCCTACCCAGTGGTAATTGATACCCTGCTCAATCTTATTAATGACATGTACCATCCAATTCTCCAATGTCTCAGCACCCTT
Source organism: Sequoia sempervirens (assembly GCA_007258455.2). NCBI lineage: Eukaryota > Viridiplantae > Streptophyta > Pinopsida > Cupressales > Cupressaceae > Sequoia > Sequoia sempervirens. The sequence goes on from VDFB02072393.1 coordinate 75,427, forward strand.
CAAGCCCGCCACCCTGCTCAACAGTGTGATTGCATCATATATATCTTGTCGAAACTTGACCCTATGTAGCTGTTTAGGTAGCTTAGAGAAATGAGATTTTGGATTTTCCAGCCAGGAATTGATGATCTGCTGGGCCTTGGTAGGTTCATCTTCATAATAATTCCTAGCCAAGTCCATGTCCAAGGCACACACACATGGCAAGTCTGGCATATCAAATGCCTGGGCAATGGAGACTGGATTAAGATTTGCCAGTACTCTCCCATCAGGACTAACGATCCTCTACGTATCAAGGTCATAATGTCGAGCACACTCCAATATTAATTCATAGCATTGAATCACAGGAGGAAATCCTGCCACATGAGCCAGCCCAGACTTCACCATTCCCTTGGTCAGAACCGATAAATCCCTCTGAGCTATCTTTTCTTTGAACTCCTCATATTTCAAGCTCCTACATTGGTATCAGAGACCTCTGACCAAACTGAAGCCACCTTACTATCTAACAATTGGTTCTTTACATCCAGCTTTATCCTTTCCGCATCTGTAACTGAAGATCCCTTTGTATCTCCTTTGGACTTTCCTGCTGCTATCTTGCTCGATTTAGCCTGCATTCATAAAAGAGCCCCATGAAAATCCAATTATCATCCATATTTTGATCAAAAGGTTAGCATCGAAACCACATGAAATCATTAAGATAAATCATCAAACTTGAAAATCTGGGAAAATGGGGTAATCTGGGAAAATCCAGTCAGGGCAGAATTTTGGAGAAATCCGACCCAGAGGGACTCCCGCAGCCGAGCCATCATTTCATCAAATAAATCATCAATACAGACACAAGAGATGCATGATTATCATAAGATTCATCCGTTAAGCAACAAGAAATCATCATCCAACATTGATTCATTACTTCAATCTAAAAAATCAAAATCAAGTGAAACCAGGAAGAAAACCGGAAGAATTCAGGTAGGCCAAATTTCTGCGGGCAATTCAAAATTCCGAGAATCCTTCACACTCCAGGGAAATGGAAAAATCTGGGAAAATCAGGGTGCGCGGAAATTCCGTGGACACCTCAGAAACCCGACGGCCGCTCTGAACGCGCAAGAAACACGAAGCGATTAAATGGGCCCCCAGCTCTGAATCTACTAGGCACGAACTTAATCCTAATAAGCCAAATTTCAACTTCACATCAACTTAGGTTCTCTATGGCTTCGAATGGTCAATATTAGTAGCGACATAAAGATGCCCTAAACCTAACTGGTAAATCCTCCACCATGAACGCTAAAGAAAACTCGAGATTCATAAAAATTAACTCCTAAGCACTCAAATCTCAAGTGCCCTAGGGTTTCAAACAACCTTAGACCTGAACCAGATGAAAAGATCAATGTGCCATGACCAGGCCTCCGAAAGTGCGAAACCTAGGCGGACCGTAATAGAACCCTAACCTCACATACCTATCTCAATCACGCACCCACAAGGTAGGACGTGAAAGGGATACCAAGGCACGTGGGGAACATCACTGAAACCAGGCCAAGAATGACTAGGGCACACAAAACAAACAACCAACAGCCGCAAGCAAAGGACCATGCCTACACCTAATAAATATGCAATTAATCCAAAAGGTGAACAAAGGGTTTACTCCAACATGACTCAACCTCCAACCAATAGCTCAATCATGAAGCAAAAATCGAAAGGAGAGGCTACCGATAACATACCATGGGTGAATTTGATGAAACTTGAGCGGAAAACAAAAGCCAAGGTGCCCTAGCGATCACAAACCAGCAAGAACGCTCGAAGAATCCACACAAAAGCAGTCTAGATCAAACAATCAAAGCTCAAAATCCAAATGACTCAAATGCTAGAGAAAATAATCGATCAATAATGGAACCAGGATAGGCGCAAAAGGTTTTAAATTAATTCACACTTGTGCCAGAGGAGACGTACTTCAAGCATTAATGGCTAACAAGACGTATCGAGAAAATCTAGAAACCCGAGGTCGAAATGAAATTTTGAGAAAATCTGAGCCAGACGGATTATCCTGGTGGGCATGAATTCCACGGATGACGCACCCCTCTGGGACTCTAAAGGAATCCGGGAAAATCCGCGTGACACGAAAATCCTGGGTTCGACCAGAAACCCAGACCCTGGCGAATCCGACCTAGACAGACGCCGAACCAGGACTCGGGAAAATCCGGGTGAGCTAGAAAATCCCGGACCTAGGTCAAAACCCGGACTCCATCAAAAACACAAGTTTGATCTATTGAACCTTCAGGGTAAGACCAAGGTAAGCAAGACCAACATCCTAAGACCTCAAAAGGACAAATCCAATAAAAACCGAAGGTCAAAGAGACATCTGAAATTAGAAATCAGAGGGTCCCTACTCCAAGTGGGGTGTGTGTGCAAAATTGCACAACAAATGGCAACTCTACTGGGGAAATACTCCAGAGCATTTCGATGACAAACTGGAATCAAGAACCTAGAACTTATGGTTTCATCTCATCCATCCAGTCACTACCTATGGTTAAACCATAGAACCCACAAGTCATCAAAACTTTTCCTACACTAGGGTCGAAGTGTGTGCACATGCATTCATTACCCCCCTTAGTTGCAAAAGAAACCAAACTTGGTCTGAATAGGCTACATAAAGATTCATACTCTAAAAGCAACCTGGATAGAGCCTCGCTACTAGTCAGGCATCCATAGCCCCAATGAGGTTATCGCTGTGATTCTCCTAAACATAGCTCTACTGCCAGCTAGGTGTCCATAGCCCCGGTAGAGATATTTAGATTCCCCTGATGAGTTGAATTCAGTCTTTTGATTTTCAATATTGTCTCTTTCTTTTTTTGATAGTGCTTTTCTTTTCACTTCTTTCTCTTTTTTTTTTTTTTTTACTTCAACTTGTGAACAATAAAGTTCACACTCAGGGATGAGAACTACAGTGGCACTAGAACAGAAAAATGATTTTTCACCTGTGCAAACTTCATAAGGACCTTCTGCAACTTCAGGCATCTTTAATATTCAAAATGTGAAACCCTAATGTGTTCCTGTTCAATCAGACTAAAGGACTCTTCACCTTAGACACAAGGATATGTGACATTGGGTAGAGAATTCATACCATGACATTCTGAAAAGATAATTAAAGTTTGAAAAGGAAAACTGAGAGCACCACGCCTACTTTGTCACCACTATCATACAAATGCAACAGGACATCCCAGAAAGAGTAGGAACCAAGAGCAAGAGCAACACAAACCAAAGCAAAACAAGCCAAAGCAAACCTACTCTAACCAAAACAAAGCGAGAGAAACTGAAAAGAAACCTACTTTAACCAAAGCAGAAATAGGAAACGAAAGGAAATCTATTCTAACAAAACAGATAGCAGAAAGGAAACCCTAACCTAACCAAAACAAGACAATAGAAAGCAACCTAAACTAGCTATATACAAAGCAGAGAGCTGAAAAACAGCTCAAGATTGGAAATAATGTTTCAAATACTGCCCATTAACAGGTAGCGAAATATCTTCCCCTGTGAGAGTCTTCAGATAGAAGGCATTATCTCCAAGTATTTCAACAATTTGATATGGACCGAGCCATAGTTTATCAAACTTCCCATGGTCCCCTTTTCGATCATGAGGTTTATCTCAATACAACACAAGGTTAGAAATCCTAAAGGCTTTGACTTTAGCCCTTATATCAAACTACCTCTTAACTATCCCCTGATGTTTGGCAAAGTTCTCAAGGGCATCATCTCTTTTCTCCTCAAGGTTTAGTAGCTCCGTCAACCTAGCCTCCCTTTTATCCCCCTCATCATAAAACTCATTAATAAATTGCAAAGTTGGGATCTTGAGTTGAATAGGGAATACTGGCTCCAGACCATATACTAAGTGATAGGGAGATGTTCCGATGGATGACTTAAGCCTTGTACGATCTGCCCAAAGGGAAAACCGAAGCTGGGTGTGCCAGTCTTTTGGGTTCCTCTCCAGCAGCTTACGGATAACCGTCAATAAGTTCTTATTGGAAGATTTTGTCAGACCGTTACCTTGGGGGTAGTAATTAGATACAAATTTTATAATAATGCCATGATCAAAAGCCCAATTTGAAAATTTTAAAGATGTGAAAGCAAGACCATTATCACAGACAACAGAAATAGGACATCCAAATCGATTAATAATAGTAGATTCTAGAAAATCAATCACTACCTCAGATATACATTACCTACAAGCGAAAACCTCAGTCCATCTTGTGAAATAATCAATAATGGTTAGAATATACCTGTGTCCCGCAGAAGATGGTGGGTTGATAGGACCTATGAAGTCCATACCCCACTGAGCAAAAGGCCTTACCTCAGCAACCGGTTGAAATGGGAGTGTTGTATACCTTTCCCTCATTGCTATAGTCTGGCAAGTGTGATAGATCCTAACATGATGGTGAATGTCTTTGAACAACGTGGGCCAATAATACCCAGCCCTCAAGATCTAATTTGTTGTGGCAATAGCAGAACCATGGCCAGTGCCATACTTTTCATGGAATTCGTTCATCACCCTTTCAGCTTCCTGTTTCCCAAGACACCTCAAATAAATGCCTTCATGATTTTTCCTGTATAGAACAACTCCCTTTAGTATGAAACTATCGCTCTTCAGTCGTAGAGGTCTCCTCTGAATAGCATTAAGATGACCTGGAGATCGCTGGTTTAGTAAGTAATAAACTATGTCATCATACCAGCCACCTGGGGAAACCTCCTCAAGATTATAATTCTGAACAGTCAGTTCAGGCCCCATTTCGGCCATAGTCTTAGTAATTCCCTGCCCTCTCACCAACTTCATGGGTTGGATCTTAATGCCATATTCTTGTAGCATTGTCACCCACTTAGCTCTATGCTCACCCAACTCATTCTGCATCAACAGTAACTTAACTGCAGGATCTGGGACAATTGCATAAACCTTATTCCTGAGGATATAATGTCTGAATTTCTTCACTGCTCTGCCCAGGGCGTATGCCTACTTTTCTACACTCAGATATTTCAACTCAGCATCTTTTAATGGTGCACTCATAAAAGCAATAGGATGCTCATTTCCCTCATTAGACTTCTGAGTCAACATTTCCGCACATAAATGGTCTGAGGAAAATGAATAAATATAAAAGGGCTTATTGTAATTGGGACTTACCAATACTGGAGCATCAGCAATGGCCCTTTTGATTTCTGCAAATGCCTCCTTTGCTTCGGCAGTCCATTCAACTTTAGCATCCTGCTTCAACATTGCATTCAACGGTTTAACAATTTCAGCAAACCAAGTAATGAATTTCCTGACGAAGTTAATCTTGCCAAAGAAAGACTTCATCTCTTTTTTGCTAGCAGGTGGCTGAATCTTTAGTATGGCCTCCACTCTTTCTGGATCAATAGCAATTTCTTTTTCAGATATGACATGTCCTAGTAATTTCCCTTCTGTCACTCCAAAAATCCACTTTTTAGGATTCTGGGATATGTCGAATTCCCTGCACCTTTGAAACACTTTGCGTAAGTCAGAGATGTGGTCACCTCTATTTTTGGAAAAGACAGTTAGATCATCCATATAAATAATAATGCACTTGCCTATGATATCTTTGAAAGCAATATCCATGGCCCTTTGAAATGTAGCCCCTGCATTAATGAGACCAAAAGGCATCCTCCTGTAAGCAAAGGTACCCCATTTAGTTGTGAAAGCAGTATTGTGTCTGTCCTCATACTGAACCATTACCTAGTTGTACCCTGAATAGCTATCTAGAAAGGACATCATCTGAGAACCATTAACCACTTGAAGTACTTCATCCAGTGAAGGGACCAGATAATTGTCCTTTTCTGACGATCTGTTTAGATTTCTGAAATCAACACAAAGTCTAATTTCCCCATTCTTTTTCCTTACTGGGACTAGGTTTGCTACCCATGTTGAATGCCTGATAGGAAATATAATTCTCGCAGACAGTAATTTCTAAACTTCCTTTTGTATAACCAGTTCCACTAATGCGTTAATTGGTCTCTGTCTCTGCCTGAAAGGTTTGGCACCTGGCTTCAGAGGTATAGTATGAGTTATGATTGATGTATCATAAGTTTTCAGGTCTTCATAACTCCAGGCTACTATATCCGGAAAGCTATGCAATGCTTCAATTATTCCTTGTCTTTCCTCTGGAGTGCATACCTAGCCAATAAAAAAGTTCTTGGCATTATCTTCAGTTCCTATATTATAAGTATCACACTGTCCACTGATAGATTTCTTCTTAGACTCTTGCTCCTGATCTCTGATATTGTCCAGATCAAAAATCCACTCCAACTATACCATTCCCCTTGGAATGGTATTAGACTTCAAATTTATCACTCCCTCCAAGTCCAATTCTGCTTCCTGGAGTTTTGTTTCATCAATGATTTGGGAAGCGAAAACATTTGTGTTTGTGATGAAGTCTAGGATATGCTTGTCATCCTCAAATACCTGAAAGTTAGTAACATTGTCTGGAACTGATGGCATAGGAGTCAATTCTACAGTAAAATTTTTCAAACCTGACAAAGATAGGGGTTGCAGAGTACTTGTTGCCTGGGCCAGAGAATCTGTAGTTTGATTCTTCTGTCGTGGTATCAGTTGAATATTGAAGGCATCAAATCCCTCAATGAGGTCCCATACTCTATGCCTATAATTATTCATTCTCCTATCATGGCATGAATACTGTTTCCTTGCTTAATTACTAGCTCAGAATCACCAAAAACTTGCAGAACCTTAACATTTTTCTTGAGTGCCATAAGAAGTCCACGAATCAATGCCTCATATTCTGCTACGTTATTAGTACAGTGAAATTGAAGTCTATGGGCTGCAAAGAAGGTTTTACCTTTTGGGCTAATCAATTCGAACCCTGCTCCAGCTCCATGCTTGGATTTAGATCCATCACATTTGAGAGTCCAGCATTCAGCGGTTGCAGTCCTCTTCATCATATCTTTCAGGTTATTACTGCTGGAGGGTTCTTCAGACAACATCACTTTCTCTCCTTTATAATCTTCTGGAGGGCTTTGGATGTCCATCTTGGCTACTAGGGTTGGATTTATGCATTTTTGTACTCATTCTACTATTGTTTGGCATAAATAGCATTCCAGCTCTGAATGGGAAGCATTGTGAACTCTACACTAGTTAGGTAAGAGTAACTCTTCAAAGTTTTTCCTCCTGCCCAGGTGAACCTGGTTTTCAATACACTGCCTAATGAATTACTAGAAGCTGTCTAATAGGCTAATCTGACTGTCTTCGAATTCATCCTCTTCCTTAATTGATTATGTCAGAACAGTAGCATTGCTGGATTCTGTCTCTATATCCATAGACATCGTATGGAGCATCAATACCTCCTATGAATCTGATTTCTCATAAAGAGTTGATAGCATATAATTTCCCATGCCTATTTCTGATATCAAAACTTCATTTGAAGTATTTTGATACTACGTAATCATGTATTTCATTCTTGGTTCTCTCTCAATTCTGATTTGATTTGGAACCCCTTTCCAGGGAAGCCACATGTGGGAGTGATCAGTAGATACATATCCATTTAAGGCCTTCATAAAATATCTTCCTAGAATCAGGCCATATGCATCAGGGATATCAGCTACTTGAATATTGATAACCTGTTGGATTCTTGGGTTAGAAACTACTTGCATGTGAATCATGTTCAATTCTCCCACCACATTTACTTCAGTTCTATCCAATTGAGTTACCTTCTTCTGGGAGTCAGCAGGTGTAATCCCTAAAGCTCTACATACTCCAAATGGCATCACATTAGTAGAAGCACCAAAATCCAGTAAGCAGTTATGTAAATTCTTACTGAATATGTGCACAGAGATCAAGAATGGCGGGGTCTTCCTCTTCCCCTGAAATAGAGTTGGTTGAGTATCTACCTGAGCCACTTGGGTCCTATCCTTTTCCTTTCCTTTATCTCCAGGGGGCAAGTTAGTATGTCCGTAGGCTTGGTTTTATGTCCTCACAGCCTGAGAACTAGAAGCCTTGTTGACACTCTCACTGGAGGGTTTATCCAAAGACACTGGATGTGCACCATAGACACCTAGAACTGCATTCCTAATTACTGGGAACCTCAGTAACTCAAATGTTGAAAGATTTACCTTTAATTTCTTGAACTCCTCAGTGACATACAGATCCATTTGCTCATCACTTAGATTAGTAGGGACGTCTCTGGAAGATTCCTCCACCTTATCTTTACTTGCTTGAACAGTTCTTTCCTTTTGTGGGTCAGTTTAAGCTTGTCTTTCTTTTCAGAAGTACTGCCTGGAAACATGTGGAAGGGGTGGATTATTACTAGCATTAAGATTTGGAGGGATATTAAAATTATTAGGAGGAATGGAGGTGGTGAAAGGACCCCCAGCCTGTGGGCGTCGATGAGGCAGATCTCTTAAATCATATCCTTTACCCTGCCTCTAGAACATCTGCACTTCTTCAACATAAGCCTCTTCCTGATCCAGGGGGCCATTATCGTTTGTTACCTCCTCATTGAATAACTGAGCAACCTCATCTCCATTGCAGATTTGGTCTGCCTTCCCCTCCTAGGAATCAAATTCCTCTTCTGGAGCATTTTCTTCACCTGCTAGAAAAGGGGCATGATTTAGTACCAGTACAGGAGAGTCATAGGGGATGGAGGGAACCATCTCCTGACCATTTGCATTATTCTCCACTTCATACTGGAAAATAGAGGCTATAGCTTGGAATTCTGGACATTCTAACTCAGAATGTTGGCTTGTCTTATGGAGCCTACACCATCCTGACAGGGCAGCCTCAGCCAGATATACACCACTGGGAGGCTTGTCTTGACTGACTAGCTGATTAGCGGATTGGTTGACTAGTTGATTGACTGGTTGATCCAATGGAGTGGGGACTCCTCCATTATAAGGTCCTGTATTCCATGTCCTATTTTGTCCTTGTGACTGCCTCTTATCAAATCCTGGCCCACTACCTTGTCCTTTATCAAAATTTTGTCTTCTATCATTATTGTACCCTCTATCATTATTGAATCTTCTCTCATTGTAACCTCTGTCATTGTTGTATCCCTTCTCATTACGCTATCCTCTATCAAAATTCTACCCCTGTGGATGTTCTCTGTTCTGATTGGATTGCATGTTTCTCTGAGCAACTTGTAATTGGCTGTTTTGATTCCTTAGGTAAGTCACCTCTAAGTTTAACTTCTTTATCTGTTCAGCCATTTCATCAATCCTATTCTTATTCGGATCTCCATAAGGGGTTTGGCTTGGATTACTCTGAGGAGGAACAAACATTGTAGCAGATCCCATGGACTGATGCAACACTTCAGAATTCTGCAAGTAGGTAGGGAAACCAGTTGGCTGCGGCTGATACAAGGGCTGGTTAACTTGCTGCTATGGGAAGTTCATCATAGGAAAGACCTGGCTCATGGGGGGACTAGGGTGTGGCACCAAAGGAAATTGAGGTACTGGATTCATGATTGGAGTATGATTGGTGAGTGCTTGATTTACTGCCTGAACCTAGTTTGGATGTGCAACCGGTCCTAAAGAAGGCAACGGTCCAGTCAAATGTTGCCTTAAATCTGTGCTAAGCTTGATAGCTTTTGTATAAATATCAATTAGGCGAGCTGGAGGGTTGGGTCTCCATTTCAGAAAGGTTGTTGTAAGGCTGTCCAATGCTTCATAATAAACTCCTAGGGCTGTAGCATTGTCCAAGACATAAGGGTCTTGAAGTCTGGTATACGTGCGGTGGAACCTATTATTGAAACTGTATATGGGTTCATTAACTTCTCTCTTGACTCTAGTGAATTGCAGATACAATTCATTGGCACTAATGGGTATTCTAAACTTTTGTAAAAAGGAAGTTTCAAAATCATTCCAGTTATGAATTGAACCTGATGGGAGGTGATTGTACCAATAAAAAGCCTCATCTCCCAATGAATAAGGAAATAACCTACAGGCAACATCCTCATGAGCAATTCCTTTGTCTTTGAGACAGGTTTGGAAGATCCTAATATGCTCCTCTGCAGTCCTGTTTGGGTTATTAACATGAAATTTTGAACAGAAATGCTCAAGGTTCTTGGGCATAACATTGTAGGCATTAAAAAGCAAGGGAGATGGATTATTCGCAAGGAAATCCATTAGTAAAAGTGGTGGTGGTGGTTGATTAATGATAGGCTGGGGTTGTTGAATGGGAACTGCCTCAGGGATAGGTATGGCTTCAACTTCTAGAAGTGAAGATGCAGATGATATTGGTGAAGGGATGGGTGATGATGATTCTTCCCTTTCTTGAGTCCTCCTTGACCTAGTGGGGAACTGTAATTCTTGTAAATCTTCTTCTCCTAGGGTAGATCTGGTCTTTATTCTATATCTCTCAGGAGAGATGGTGTTTAAGAAACGACCCAGTGAACTTATTCAAGCCCTCCCTCTAGCGCCAATCTATTGATGGTGTTTTCTGCACAGCAACAACTCAGATAGAAAAAAATATTCTATCTCTCTTGAAAGGTAAACTCTCAACAACAAGTGCTAAAATCACCCCAAGGTCTCTCGGGTGTCAGGTCATGACAATGCATAAAACAACTCAGATAATATGTGAAAATGCTGGTAATCACAATCGGACCTTACTACAAGCAAACTGTATCTTTCCAATTTATCAAATTTTGCAATGTTATGATCTTAAATCCTAAATCTAACCAAATAACAAAGAAACAGCAAAAGATGAGGGTGTAAGAGAAATAATGAAATCTAAACTATTTCTAAGATGAACAATGCAAATGATAAATACCTAGAACGGACCAATCTCAAATAACCAATTCTTGCTTAAACCACAATGGAATATCACAAGAAAGGTGCAATCTTCTAAGGCATACAAATTTTCAAATTATAGACATTCATCCACAATCGAACTAAGCACAAATAGATGTATGGTCCAAGTTAAGTTCACCAGCCTACTACAATCAGATAGTTACTGGGAGTATAGACCAAAGATTGCTACAAACATTCCAAGCATGAAACCATGAACATTATTCACCAAACTAATCTAATTCTAAATTTAACATCAAATCTTATATCTTCAAGCAATTTCAAAGGATGAAACAACAGGAACCATGCAAGATAAACTAACACAAAAGAATTCACCAGAGAAACCACAATGCCTTCAATTGTATTAGGTCACCAAAATATAGCAACAATTCCACTGTTCTGTGTTACAGCACTTGCTCGAAAGAACTAACTACTACCTCCACTACATAATGCTCTAGCTCTTTTCTCAATCTAGCTTGTCTAATTCTCTATTATCTGTCTCTCTTACAAATGAGGAAGGAACGCCAATTTAAAGAGAACCCAAAAAACATGTCAGCCCAGCCAGACATTTACAAAAATAAAATAGCCAAAACAAGTTGACCTCAGGAAATTCAAAATAAGGCACACATTCAATGTCGATACATCATCAAGGTCGACCAAAATACACTCCTCAATGCGACCCAGATCAACACATGCCCTATAATAATAGGGAAGCACAAATCATGAAGTGGCATGGTATTAACTACCGCCTCCCTTATCCTTGTTCTGATCCAGTGATTCATGAACTTTCAAAAGTACCTTATCCAACTCAGCAACAGGTGACAAGGGTAGCATTTTGAGCTGACATTCAATTGATTCAATCTCTTCCCTTGACTGCTTAACCGTTGTATCCCAATCACCCTTGTATGCCAGGTACTTATCCATCACAGCCAGATAAGTAGCTGCATCATCCAATTGGTGCCCTGTCATAGAATTTTCAATATCAGGGGCATAGACATCATGCCACCATTCCCTCAATTGTTCAAAATTCAAGTACGTAGGGGCGCTCTTCCTCCTGCCAGTCATTATCTCAAAAAAGGTGATGCATCCATCATAAACATTAATTAAATTACCATCAATCTATTTCCTTTGTTTGTAGATCTTCTTGATGATTTTTTGCTGGATTTGCAAGGCTTCAAACCACTCCCAAGGCTCATTAACCCTAGATGAAGAAAGAATTCCATCAACAACTAGCTGATCCTTATTATACCCCATGATTGTTTTGGTTTTCTGCAATAAGAGATCAGTGTCCTCCTTATCCTAAGATAAAACATAATCTAACCAATCCTTAGCCCTTATTGCATCCTTTCCAGTTGAAAGGATCTCCTTTATTGCATCATCTCCCTTAGCCTGTACTTCCTGCAACCAATTCATTGTAGCCATTGTAGAAGCTTTCATCTTTTCTATCTCAGAGATGGTCTCCTTTGGCAGGAAAACATCAGCAGTAGAAGAGGATGGGTGAAAAGATTGTAAGGGCTTCATCAAATCTTCCAGACATTTCCTAAGCCTTTCATTCTCTTTCTTTAGTTCATGTTTAGACTGTGTCTCCTTCCTCAATCTCCCAATGATCACTACACTGGACCCCTCATACTCTTCAATATCTTGCTCAAGAGAAGTGGGCCCAAAATTAATGGTCTGTACATCATAATCCTCCCCAGTGACCTCATCTTTACTTTTACCTGCAGCAAGGGTGGCAATATGAATAACCCTATTACTAGCTTCATCCCTTTTGATCTTGGAAACCACCTTGGCTACCTTCTTTCTCTTACCCTTTCCAATCTTGGCCAACATTTCATCCCAGTTGAGAGGAGTGTCCTCAATAATGACCTGTTTCCTTCTGATTTCCTTGTCTAGCCAATCCGGAACAGTAGGATCCACCCAGGTTTCATCTTTCTTGACCTCTTCATGCTAATCTACCGTCTCATCCTTTTCCTTTTAAGGAGATTGATCACCTTTGTTTCCCAATTTTGGCTCCTCTTCATGCAGGGGTGATGGAGTCTTAACAGGAACATCCTCCTCAGAAGGTCTATTATCTTTACTACTTGCAGGAGAATCCTCATATTGTACCAACAGATAATGATGCATTTCCACATCTCCTACCTCAAACTCAGCAGCTGCACCATAAAGTTCCCCATCCTTAAACGGTTCCACTTCCTCACTGGTCTCATGCTCTTCATGAGTCATCTACTTAGGTATACCCAATGAAGGAGAGGTATCTTTCTGTTGTTCCATAGTGGATGCCATTGGAAGGGGATCTGCCTTTTGCATAGTCTCCTTGGGAGATGGAGTTCTTGACCTTCTTGAATAAACCTAGGTTTTCTCTCCTGAGCTCTCCACATTAACCACATGAGGGTCCGCCTTATCCTTAGAAGTTTCTTGATCTTTCTTCTTAGAGGCCCTGGTTATCCTTGTCCTTTTTGGTTTTGGAGTGTCTTCCTTCTCTGCTTTCTCAAGTTCCTCCTCTTCAGTAGACTTACTTATTTTCAAAGTATGACTCCTCTTCTTTCCCCTGGGTTTTCTTTTCTTTTCAGGCTCACCCTCCTTAGGGCCTTTGATGTTAATCTTAAAAGGTGAGCCTACCTTGTTTTTACCTATAGAATCATCCTCACCTGATTCCTCTGAGGTAGAGTGAGCATTCAGATTTCCCATCAAATTGAAAGTACAAGGTACCTTCTCACTCTCCAATTCCCATACATTATGTTTTAGCCATGACCTGGTGGATTTCACAATAGGACCCATCAACTCCTCCAACTCAGTTATCTCCCTTTCCGACCAGTTTATCTCTCCAATGGGTCTATCCTTGACTGATTCGTATGCATGATCCTGGACTAAATTTTTGTCATCCTCCAACTGATCAGGAATCAACTTGACATTATACATCCTGATTACATCAACTGGAAGCCTAGAATACCTTTTCTTTCTCACCTCAAATTCATCCTTGTTATTCACCCAGTAGTCCTCTAGACCATCTTTGTGGTGATATTCTTTAGTAGCCTTCTTTTGTGCTTCGCTAGTGATGTCAAAACCTGCCCTCTTAGAATGGAAAGAGAAACCAAAAGTACTCAACTCTTCCCCTAATGCATGAGCCAAGTGGATTGAAGGGCAGACTTCACCTATACCAATTTTCAAGGGAAAATCTCCACCAAACCCTGTCTTATGCTTCACATTTTTAACAACAGCATCGAAATCACATATCTGTCGGGTAACTTCCAAGAGTATAATATGGTTAGTGGGATATCTTGGCAATCTGTATGGAGTAGTCGGGCATCCATCAATTCTGATATAGGAGAAGGTGGGGAATTGTATAAACTAGGCTCCATATCTTTTAATTAGTTCCTTGGCTCCATCAGAAATTCTCACATGCTCTACATTCTGAAGCAACCTAGTAATATGCATAGTGAATGCATAATTCGCTCTTCTGTAATTCGGATTCCCTAGATGTAGCTCAGGGTACACCTCATAGATGACATCTTGCCCAAATGTTCCTCTTGGACTCAATCCCCTGTATGGATAAAATCTGGCAAGTATATATGCCACATAAGATGTCATAGTGAATTTCTTTGTCTCCAACACATCTCTCATCTGCCTGTCAATCATTGCACTGATAATCCCTGCCCAGTGGTAATTGATACCCTGCTCAATCTAGTTAATGACATGTACCATCCAATTCTCCAATGTCACAGCACTCTTCAAGCCCGCCACCCTGCTCAACAGTGTGATTTCATCATATATATCTTGTCGAAACTTGACCCTATGTAGCTATTTAGGCAGCTTAGAGAAATGAGATTTTGGCTTTTCCAGCCATGAATTGATCATCTGATGGGCCTTGGTAGGTTCATCCTCATAATAAGTCCTAGCCAAGTCTATGTCCAAGGCACACACACATGGTAAGTCTGGCATATCAAATGCCTGGGCAATGGAGACTGGATTAATAATTTCTAGTAGTCTCCCATCAAGACTAACGATCCTCTGCATATCAAGGTCATAATGTTGAGCACACTCCAATATTAATTCATAGCATTGAATCACAGGAGGAAATCCTACCACATGAGCCAGCTCGGACTTCACCATTCCCTTGGTCAGAACCGATAAATCCCTTTGAGCTATCCTTTCTTTGAACTCCTCATATTTCCAAGCTCCTCCATTGGTATCAGAGACCTCTGACCAAACTGAAGCCACCTTACTATCTAACAACTGGTTCTTCACATCCAGCTTTATCCTTTCCGCATCTGTAATTGAAGATCCTTCTATGTCTCCTTTGGACTTTCCTGCTGCTGCCTTGCTCGATTCAACCTGAATTCATAAAAGAGCCCCATGAAAATCCAATTATCATCCATATTTCGATCAAAAGGTTAGCCTTGAAACCACATGAAATCATTAAGATAAATCATCAAACTTGAAAATCCGGAAAAATGGGGTAATCCGGGAAAATCCAGTCGAGGCAGAATTTTGTAGAAATCTGACCCAGACGGACTCCCACAGCCGAGACATCATTTCATCAAATAAATCATCAATACGGACACAAGAGATGCATGATTATCACAAGATTCATCCGTTAAGCAACAATAAATCATCATCCAACATTGATTCATTACTTCATGTAGACACCTAAAAATGACCTAGGCCTGCAAGCTTCATTTTTACCACTTTCGTCCTAGCATAATTATGACATTTAATTATGTCCTTGGTCCACATTCAACTATTGATTAAATAATTCATAATTATTTAATTAATTCATGTCCTTTTATTCTTCATGATTATTAAATAAATAAATTTTATTTATTTATTAAATGCGTCATTAATTGTCTAAGTCTTCCCTTAATTAAATAAATTTCTTAATTTATTTAATTTCCTTTCTTCATTAATTCTTCATGATTATTAAATAAATGAATTTCATTTATTTATTTGATGTCACTAATTGTCACAATTAAATAAATTTATTAATTTATTTAATTATTTAGTCTTATCTTCCAAATTAAATAATTATTGTTAATTATTTAATTACTAATTTCACTTTTTCTCTCATTTTAAATAAATGAAAATATTTAAAATGATTTTATTTTATTAACTTTCACTCTTTTTAGTAAATAATCTGAAAAAGATTATTTACTTGTCACACATAATCATCATTTTGAATTAATTAAATTCAAAAAGATACTAATCTTCTAAAAATCAAGTAATCGGGCAGATTCTTGATTTTTCAAATCTGATCTTCAGTCCAAATCTTATCTTCTTGATTTTTCGAATCTCACAAATCAGGCAATCTTATCTTCTTGATTTTTCGAATCTCACAAATCAGGCAATCTTATCTTCTTGATTTTTCGAAAACCTTTATTTCTTTACTTAATTTCCTTATTTATTCTCCACCATCGATCCGATTATCTGAGATATTATTCTGACCGTTCGATTAAGTATTTTGCCCTAACCCTAATTAGGGATTCTCAGATTTAATCTGGACCTCTCATTTTAGGTTCTCATCATCAATTAATCTCGCTCGTCCATTTGAAATGGCATTTTCCTCTCACTTTTCGATTACACACAGACACGTTGACATTTTATCCACTTTCACACTTGCATTCTTAGATTTATCATAGCATTTATTATAGTCATTTGATTAAGTCTTGGCATTTGTTTAGGCATAGACATTGACAATTATGGTAATAGGCATAGGCATTTAGACATAGCATAAATCCTTCAAAGCTTGGTGTAGGACTTAGGCATTTGTAGATTGCTCACACGACGAATTTGAGGGCAACATCATTCAGCAAGCAAGAAGGTATTACAAAAGTGAATCATGGAAGTCTGGGCGATCAGGTATAATCATTTTGTATTTTACTTCCTTTGTGTTTTGTAAGATCTTTGGGTTTCATTGTCATTTATGATTTATTGCTAACAACTTGAATCAAACCTAAAAGAAATCCCCTTGATTACATTGATGAACCCGACATTTTGTAGAAAAAATTGTGTGTTTTTTTTGTTTGTTTTCACTGTTTTGCAGGTTACAGCCAAGAAGTCATATGAAAATTCTGAGTTTTGTAAATCTCACTCTCAACTTTCCAGAACATCAAATGGTTTTAAATTTCATTAAAATTTGAGAAAGTTATGGCCATTTTAGTGATCGCTGTTTTTTTAATTTAGCTTTTAAAACCCGCGTTTTTCTTTTGTCTATAACGTTTTTTTTGTGTAGAATTGTGGAAAAAGTTTTCTGGGTTTTCAAATTCTATAATTTAGCTTTCTATAGATATCTACGCTTTAAATTTTCGTTAATTTTTGAGTAAGTTATCGCTGTTTTAATTTGCTGTTGTCATTAATGTTTTTTTTTTTTTTTGGTTACTAATCTTTGTTGGCAGCATGTGGCATTGGAGTTTTTCGTGGGTCAAAGGAAAAAATTTAAACTTCTAACTCGTGGTCTTACAAGTTCGAATGTCAAAGAATAAACATCAAAACAATGTGCTTGCATTTTTAGTAGTGTAACACACATTTCATTTTGGTGCAATTAAAACAAACCTCTGTTTGATCATGTTTGAATGTGTTTGCAAAACGGTAGGCGAGTATGCTCTCACCTTGTGAAAACTCGATGATCAGAAAACCAGACCCGTTTTTATCTGTTTTTACCCTTCACAATTTGGTATATCGGAGTATCCTCTCCCCTTGTGCATTCGTGTGATCCTGGGTGTAAGAGAAATGGTTACTAACTCTAGAACTTGGGCATGTTCTGGTGGGAAAAAGTACTCACCCCAGGACGACTCAGACCAGTAGCACCCTGACACCGAGGGACTTCCAGCTGGTATATAAAAGTGGGTTCTTGAGGAAAGCCCAAGAATCACGAGTGTGGTTCTGACGAGATGGATCCGAAAGGGGACTCTCGTCGCATGGATCATGCCCCACGAATGGAATGCCCAAATTAAATACCCCTTGTTTTAGTGTCCAACCGTTCTTTGGTCGTTGCTTGGTATAGTGCAGGGTACAGTATCATACCCAAAGACACTCACTACTGATCCCCTTGAGTAGAGATAGCAGTTCTTGGGAAGTCACTACCTAAGAATTCAAATTTGGTGTGCTCGAATGACGTTAATGAGTTGTGGAGGGGAGAAAATGCCACCAAAAATCTAAGCTATCCGCTCTCAAGAAAGAAAGGTGTTTATCACCAATCCGAGGTATATCGGTGGGCTATACCAAGTATACAAACCCTTGGCCTATTGGTCTTTTAGGATTGTGTTTGTCTCATGTGTGCTTGCTTACACCAAAACATCATGCTTGTCAAGTGTTTTCTAGATTTTTAAACAATATACACAACATTCACAAATCTAGACACAAACAATCGACATTAGACAACTCAGACTTTTCAACAAAACATCAAAAAATAATCTCAGTCCCCATTTTGAATTTAGACTTTGCATTGTTCATCTTAGTCATCATTTTGAACCTAGACTTGGCATTTAAGTCCTTAGTCAAACATCATCATCTTAGCCCTCATATTGGCCTTGACAACCTTGTCATCTTGCATTAATTATTTCCGTAGGAAAACGTCATCATCATCTTGCATTGTCATCCTTTATTGCAAAAATACAAAAAAAATTAGTGACATAACTTGTCATCTTAGTCTTCATTGTCCTTTGGCATTAGTCATTTTCTTTAGACAACATTGTCATATTGCATCCCTTATTGTCAAAAATCCAAAAACATAGTCTTGCATTGTCATCCTTTATCCAAAAAATCCGAAAAACATAGGTTGTCATCATCCTCACATTTAGTTGTCATTGGCGTCATCCTTATCTGAGCAAATCCCTTTTACGATTGAGACTAGGCTCCAAAGACAACAACGACAAATGGAAAACTTTGGACAAGATTCCAATCCCAACATCGACAATAACACTTATGACATGAACAAACATTGGACCTTTTCTGACCCATTTCACAACATGAACATGCAATTTTCCATGAACATGCCATCTTCATCACGAAACCCTTTTGAATCATTCATACAAAGAGACCAAAATGGATGAGTGTATGTCAAAGACTTAGAAGCTGCAGCGCAAAATCCTAATATAGTCTCCTTTGTAGAAAAATCAATCTTACGTGACCCTCAAAGGTATCTAGCCATGCTTTTGGATGAAGGGGCTAAGTTACCACAAGGCTTTGACATAAATACTTTGCCACCTCCATCCATCTACCCTCACCATCAACAGTTGCTTGACATAAATCCTATCGGTAATTCGCAACAAACGTCCACTTATCACCCTTATCCTAACCTTGACAAGGGAAGCCAACTGTCCACTAGTCCATTCCAAACCTCCATGTCATATTCTAACCCTTCACCTATCAATCCCGTCCAAGTCTACATGCCCTATCAACCATCTATGAATGCATGTCAAGTCCCCACATCATACCATATCGATTCAGCCCAAGTCTCTACATCCCATTTTAGTCAACCTTACTCCAATCTAGTCCAAGTCCCTATGTCATATCCTATGTCATTACCAACCAATCCAGTTGAAATCTCCATGTCATATCCTTGTCATTCAATAATTAATCTAGTCGAAGACTCCATGTCATATCCTAGTCCTTCACATGCTAGTCCAGTCCAAGTCCCCATGTCATATCCTATTCCTTCACATACTAGTCCAGTCCAAGTCTCCATGTCCTATCCTAGTCCTTCATCCATTAATCATTTTCAAGTCATCCCCTCACAAGCCACATCTAGTCATGAAAATTCTGTCATTACTCAAAGTCAAATCCCATTTAATAAACTTGAGGATACATGTCAAAATGAAAGCCCAAAGCATGACTTTATAATGTCACCCTCATGTCAAGAACAAGGTAGTCCATCCCATGAACCTATCTTTTAGTCCATCCATGAAGTCCTTTAAGACAATCATGACATCCAAAGTACACCTACCATTGACCAAGAAGTCCAAATCCATGACAACCCCATCTTCGACCAAGACCCTACCATTGACCAAGAAATCCAAAACAATCCACTCCTTGACCTTTATGCCATTCATGATCAAACACTTTCCGACCCTATAAATGCCTCGACTATTGACACTTCCCATGATGAGACACTTGCCTCCATGGGACACATAGACTATATTCCTCCAGAACAAGAATCTTCCACTAGGGACATGCTTGGACTTGATCAAGTTGAAATCATTGGACTCTATGACACTAAACATAATGATGGCTTCAACATTGCCTTGGAAGCACCAACAGAATCATTTGAACCTGACATGTCGCATGATCAGACCAAAGATATCAGTCAAGAATATGTCCAACATGACAATGAAGTTAAGACACTTTATCAACTAGGGTCATCTATCTTTGTAAGTTCAGGTTTTCTCACAGACGAAAATATTACAAGTGACAGTATCCACAAACCTAATGATGGGTTAGCATCTTGCTTTCAAAACAACAAATACCCCATTGCAAATAGAATCTGTCAAAGCATGCAATATCAAGGAAAAGGACTAGGCATACACAAGCAAGGCATTCAAGAACCAATACAACTCCAGGAAAATTACAGACATCAAGGTCTTGGCTATTCTTCAGACAGCAAATCAAATGATGTCAGTGGTACCTCCTCGATACTAGGGGCAACTTTGTCAGATACAAACGTCAAAATGGAGTCCATGAGAAATCCTTGCTATAAGATTGCTGCCAACACCCCCTCCACCCACACCATGAACCGTCATTTCATCATAAATAAACCTTCCCTTTGGAACCAACAAAAACAAAAGTCTTACAAAGTCAAAGATCAAAATCAAATCATCAAGGCCATTGAATGCGAACAAAAGGAACAAGTGGACAAATGAAATTAAAATGGATCCCAAAGAAAAGTGGATCAAATAAAAACACCAAGTCAAATACAAAATTCAATCACAATGTGGAGCCACAAGACAAGAGGACTCCCACATATAACACATATCCACCTCCTTCAAAATGGTCATCAATCAAGGCATATAAAAGTGTTGGTTCCAAACACCATCCCTCCAAAATCCGTCATCCACCATCCCAAGTTTGGAAAATAAAAAGTTATTCATCCAAATGTCCAAACAATCTTTCCACGTCTACCATCATTCGACATAACCCTACATCTCGTTTAAAGTCCAACAATCCCACGTCACACATTCGTCACATCTTGGCAGCAACTCTTTACCACAAGGACTCTCATGGCACTCTATCGCGATGTGTGTATTCTGATAAGGCCAACTCTAGTATTAGAAAGGACCGCAATGACATCGATCAGTTGTATACAAGCACTACAATCCTGACAAGACAACTACTTCAGACAGGTCATTATTGGCATATCATGGCACCAGTCTCTACATCAACACTGTCAGTGGATTCAGAACAGTCAGTCGTTATCTAAAGTATCTAGGCTATCCAAAAAAAACAAAAAAAAATAAAAATTCAAAAATCAAAAAATCGTCACCCTGATGAAAACCTGGCAAACAGGCGTCTTGGTGACACCAAAAAAAATGAAAAAGTCAAGAAAATAGTAAAGAGAAAAATTTCATCCAATGGTGAAAACCTGGCAAACAGGCACCTTGGATAAGTACCATGATGAAAACCTGGCAAACAGGTGTCATGTGTAAAATAAATCATCTATGTGGACTTTTATACTTGGGGGCAAGTCATCTCATCTCCTAGGCCTTCCTCTTGGCATTGGCATTCGACCATTTAATCCATATCATTCCCACCTATCTTGGTCTTGACATAAAACTGGCACACATAAATCATGCTTTGGGAAAACTCTTGACATGTCTATCCTTCAGTCATACACGATTCACAAAACATCATGTCATTGACTGTCATAGTCTTATTGTCCTTATACGACATAGTCCTTGAAAATCATATGACAATTCCATTATTCTCATGTCTCATGTCTTTTACCAAGG
>VDFB02072394.1:0-12355 GCA_007258455.2 Sequoia sempervirens
GTATGCATATACACAAATCTCCATTTTATAGTCAAATTCAACCAATTTTCTAAAAAAATTACAATAAAACTAATTTTTAAACATAGTTTCCTGATTTCAATTTCTAATTTGATATGGAACATTTCAACTCTCAAACAGAGGTTTTCTAATTTCATTTTGTTTCCTTCTCAAATATTCTATTGTTAAACTTGAAAGTTTCTATTGTAAGTTTTTTTGTTTTTCTACAAAGATCTAAATTTCTTCCATGATTCAACAGGGTTTTAAAATTTGTTTCCAAATAAGTTTTCAAAATTGAAAATGCAAATTTTCAAACAATAAAACAAGAAAGAACCTATGATTTGAAGCTTGAACAAGAAAAGTTGAGCTTCCCTGCAAGAAAAGTTTTCCAAAGCTCTTCCAAAGTCTTCACTCAAATCCAATAATGCATATCCAAAACAAGAATACCTTCATTTATTTTTTAACAGCCATTTTCTTTCAAAATGAAATATCTTCCCCAAATTTAGTCAACTTTCCCCAAAATATCCCACAACCACCATAGTTATTTCCCCTCTATCCATTTTGAGGATATTTTGTTTTTTTTAAAATCTAAAATCAAATTTCTTTTCAACATGACTTTATTACTTTAAAAAAAAAAAATTCTATTTCAAAATGAATTTAAAGCTTTTAATAATTTCTTTTCAAAAAGCATTTAAACTTTTAAAATTTTCTTTTCAAAATAATTTAACACTTTAAATTCCAAAATGAATAACTTAATTCAATTCCACACAATTAATTTAATTGACTGGAATGTAAATAAATTGAATCAAAGATTAGATTATTTTATTAATTAAATTAAATAAAATTTCTAACATTATAACTAGATTAATTTAATAAACAACTTAAATATGTAAAGCCATTTATTTACCTTTTCCAACTTGCAATTAAATAAAATCAAGGATAGATGAACAAACAAAGCATAACTTAACCCGACTAAAAACCCGCCAATTTGCATTACATGACTAGGGGCGATGAATTGGCACCTAAAACCTAGCAACTATCTCCCCAATCAATACTATTGGAGCAATGGACAACCTCAAACATGTGAACCATGTGGAGACAATGTCTGTGCTCCTCAAGAATCATGTAAACCAAAAAAATTGTTGTCGTGACATGATGTACCTATAGCCACATCATGGAAGCTTAGATCATGGAATCACAGGGCGCTTGCATGAGAGTGATGTAATCCTATCCCCTTCACCAATACAGTCACATCAAAACTAACGAATGTAAAGCAGCAATAATCAATAGATAAACATATATCAGTATTAACAACTATGCTAATCAAAAGCATAACACGAAACATAACCTCCATATAGTTCATCATCTCATCATAGAATAGCATCCACATCGCTCTAAAACCAAGGATAAAAAATAGTAACAAGGTATCAAGGTCTATCAAAGTAAAAGTATTGTCTAACAACATTTACAAATCTAAACACATAGCAGCACGACTGGAGGGGCACTACATGTGGCGTTGGAAGGATTCCCAAGAGTGGCCTCTTCTAGAGGTTCTCTAAGAGGGACAACAAGAGCTACTAGAATTTTGGCAGGTAGAATGTGTAGTTCTCTCCAAGGTAAATATATTTTGGCTTGGGGTTCTAATCCAAAGGGATGATTCTCTATTGCCGCTAAGTATATGGAGCTCGACAGATAGGTGTATGTAAAGGTTGGGGGTCCCTTGGTGGACGCAGGTTTGGAATAATTTTTCTTGGCCTAAATGTAATTTATTTTTATGACTAGTGGTTCAAAATAGATGTAGGACTTTGGGAAATCTATGGAAAAGAGGCCTTTAGGGTCCTTCCATCTGTGTCTTGTGTACTAGTTGTGAGGAGGGTACTTCACACCTCTTCTTTCAGTTTCCTTATGCTAGGAGTATTTGGAATTTTTGGTGGGGGTGTGGGGACATCCCTATGTTCATGCATCCTCTTTGATAGAGTTCTTGGAGAGCTTGGGGAGACCCCCTGCTAAGGCATCTTTTTTTTTCAGATTGCCTTGATTATTGGCCCTACCATTATTATTTGGCACATTTGGCTTGAGAAAAATAGAAGGATTTTCCAAGGTGTAAAGTAGGATGAGGATCTTTTATGGAGAAAGACATTCAACAAGATTCAAGAGACTATTTTAGCTAAATGTGATCTATCAGTTACTGTGGATCCAAGTGATCTTCCCTTTTGTGAGGAATCTAAACTTGGAGGGCGAAGGGTATAGTTTATTTTCTAGTAATGGCCCTCGTTAGGTAAAGGAGAATGTCTATCAAGAGGGTTAGTGGCACCCTCCCCCACAAGGGATTCTGAAGGTAAATACTAATGGAGCTGCTAGGGGGAATCCTAGAAATGTTGTGATTGGTGGTATTGACAGAGACAGTAATGGAGGTGTTTTTATTTACAAGGGTCACCATTCTAGTAATCTTGTGGAGGCTCTTGCTATTTTACATGTTGTTGAAATAGGTTGTTCTCTGGGCTAGAAGATGATTATTTGTGAATTAGATTCATAGATTGTAGTTGATATGCGAAATGAGTAGAGATTTGATGGTGTTAACTGGAAACTTGTTGTTGTGATCCATCAGATTGTGAACTTGTGAAATTCTTTGGAATTTGTTTCATTTTTCCATATTCTTAAGGAATGGAATAGGGTGGCTAATCTTCTAGCCAAGTGGGCCTCCAAGAATGGGGAGAATTTGAATATAGATGATTCGGGACTTTTCTCCTTAGAGCTCTCGATGTCCCTCAGAAGGATAGTCATCGAAGATATTCATATGTAATTGGTTCCTTTGTTTGGTTCCTTTGGGGACTTTTGTTGCAGGTTTGGTTAGTAGCTTTTAGTGGTTGATGCTTGTTGCTCTATAATGTTTCTTTGATTCAATAAATTTTTACCCCCTTTTCTTTAGAAATTATTTTTTATTTTTTAAAATAATAATATAGACCACATTTATGATTTATGATTTAAATTGTTTACCATGTTTTTTAAATTGTACTAAAGTCAAAATAATTAATTTAATATAAAAATCTCTCAACATTTTAATATATATTTTTACTTAAGATATCTATACCATTTATGTACCCTACTATCAACTCTCTCTATCTCTTCATCTCCCCCCCCTCATTGTCTCCCTCTTTCTATTGCTATTTCTCCCTCTCCATCTCCTTCCATCTATCTCTCAGGTGCCCTCTATCTTTTCATTGTTATGGCTATCTCACTATCTCTCATTTTTATCATTATCTCTCATTTTTTCTATCCCTCTCTCTCTCCCCAGTCACTCCCTCTTCCTATTTCTCCCCCTCCTTTTTATCATCTCTCTCTATATATATGTGTGTGTGTTTCTATACACACACACACAAACACAATCATTTTTTTCCCTACCTATCTCTATATTTATCTCTATTTTCCCCCTCTCTATCTTTCTCTCCCTTTCTCTCTAAATCTCCCTCTCTATTACTTGTCTATGCCACCTTATTTCTTTGTTTTTCCTCTCTATCTATATATCTACATCTCTCTCTCCCCCTCTCTATTTATATATCATTATCCTACCTATCTCTCTTGATCTCTCTTGATCTAACTCTGGCTCCTCTCTCTATATATTTTTATTCATTTATCACTATCTATCTCTATCTCTCTCCCCATCCCTCTCTATCTCTATATATCTCCCTCTCTCCCCCCCTTCTCTCTCTCTCCCTCCTTTACCTATCTCTCTCCCTCTCCCCCATATTCATCTCTCTCACTCTCTCTCTTCCCTCTTTGTCTCTTTCTCTTTCTATCCCTATCTCTCCCTACTACAAACATAACATGACCCTTTTTGTAATGGAACTTGATTATCTTTCTAATTTAGAGGTTTTGGTTTAGTCATATTTGAATCCTCATAAGTGGATGCACAATTGATTTGAAGCTATCACTTCTCCATTAAGACCTTTTTTTGCACAAGAAACCATTTTCTAAATGGCCTAATAATTGATATCATTTTTTTCACAAATGCATGCAAAATAAAATAATTTTTTCCTTAATTGATCTTGAAGAACTCGAGTATCCTTGCAATCTATGTCAAATTTTATCCACTTTTGATTTTTTTTTTAAAATTTTGGATTTGGTGTGCAAGCCTTCAACTTTGATGGAGTCACCTGGCATTCAAATTGATGTGTATTTTAATCAAACTCAAAATAATGTCAATGCTAGAGGTTAATTTTCAAAGGTAGATTTTGTATTAAATTATGATTATTTTTTTGGGCCCTTATTGGGAAATTCACTTCTTTTAGTTGTGGATTTTGGTTGAATGAAATGCCTCATTATCTTGCATAAAAAGAAAAGTAAAATAAAAACTAGTTCCTTCAGTTGATGTGGAAGACAAATGGACAGAGGATTTAATTGTTGCAAAAAAGAAAAAGAAGAGGTTAGGCACCAAAGTCTACAGATAGAGAGGCAAAAAAAAGGGGGGAAAAAGATGAACTTCATTGACCTCTTTCTTGGTAATTAAAATATCTACCAAATACAAAACAAATACGAGTGTGGATGAGAGGGATGTTTAGGCATTGGAGGTGTAGAAGAAAATAGAATCAATCACATATTGAGTTAGAAATTTTTGCACATGAAAACCAACAACAACGTGGTATTTGGAACTTGTGGGAGCTGAGACTTGGTGTTTAAATAAATCATTATGGGACTCCTTTGTTATCTGGATAAGTTGCTGCAATTAATCATAGTCTGTTAAGGCTCATATTTTTGAACTACATCATTTGGTATCAGAGTTGAAAAGATATTTTAGAGGCTACAATTGTGTTGAGGAAAGGAACCCTAGAATAAATTTTTGTGGGTGAATGTGAGGGCGAGGAGACCCGTGATTGTAGGGAGCCCATCAACATGGCACAAAGAGGACATAGACAAAGAGGACCATGAAATGGACCAAAAAATAATGATAATACATCAACCATCATGGAGATGCTAAGAAGCATCACAATGAGAATCAATGTAATATAAATGGCACAGTGAAGAGGAGTTCCTATAATAGATGTTACCAAGGATGAAGAAGAAGTGGAAGACCCCAAAATTTCTTTGGAAGATGAAGGTGAGAATATAGCGGAGAGGAATTTTTTCAAACCAATGGAAAAGATTAGTAGCAAGATGAGATTGGAAACCTCTAGCTATAATGGAATATTGAACTTGGAAGATTTCATTGATTGGATATCAAAAATGGAGAAATATTTTGACTATGAGTCGATAGAGGACCCAAAAGGAGTGATTTTTTCTTGCACGAAGTTGAAGGGACAAACATCATTGTAGTGGGATCATGTGTAGGTTGATAGAAAGTGAAGAGGCAAGGAAACAATCAAAACTTAGGAACAAATGATAGCAAAGAGGAAGGATAAATTTTTGCCAAAGAATTACCAAGTTTGTTTTTAAAATTACAAAATTTGAAGCAAAATGAGTTATGTATGCAAGCTTATATCAAGGAATATTGCAAGTTAAATATCTACATTAGATGCATGGAAGATGATGTGGAAAAGGTTTCAAGGTATATAAATGTATTGAGATATAAAATTCAAGATGAATTAGCTATGTTGCAAGTTCATACAGTAGAAGAGGCATATCAATAGGCTTTGAAGGTGGAAGAAAAATTGAATGAAAGGTAAAAAAATAGCTCCTATAGTAAGGGAAGATTTTCATGTGAAAAATAATAATCCAGTAATGGTAGAGGTTACCAAAAAAAGCAAGAGGAGGAAAACATGTCTTACACAAACACCCAATAAGGCAAGAAAAGAGGAGACTCTTCTAGAGGAAGAGGAGATTATTCTCATGGTAGAGGATATTTTGGAAGAGGTAGAGGAAGAGGCTTCGACTTTACAGGTTTCCAATGTGGAGAGGTTGAACATAGGACCTTTGAATACCCTCAAATACAACAAGACATTATAAAGAAGAGTGCAACAAAGAACTACGCAACATAGGCTGATGAAGAGAGTGTGAATTCCCCAAAGCAAGTAATAGAACCCAAAGAGTGAGAGTTTTTTATACAGAATAGAGTTCTTTTCAAACTAGAAAAAGAACAATTGGAGCAAATACAAAGGAAAAGTCTATTCTGAATAGTGTGTAAATTAGGTGGCAAGTGTTGTATGGTAGTTTTGGATAGTAGAAGTACTAACAATTTGGTCTCATGAGAGCTGGTGGAGAAGCTGCAATTGAAATGGATAAAACATCCAAAACCTTATTGAGTCACCTGGTTGCAAAAGGATCACCTAATTTTGGTAAGTGAAAAAAGCTCGATTCAATTTCAAATTGGAAAATATGTTTATGAATTGTTGTGTGATGAGATGCCCATGGATGCTTGTCATGTCCTTTTGGGAAGGTCGTGGAAATATGATAGACATGTTGTGTATGATGGTTTGGAAAATATGTATACAATCACCATTACTTTGTTGAGATGCTAGTTGTATACCCTTCCCAGAATTTCTCACCCATTTTTTTCTCCAAATGAATTTATGTGATGTGTTTTGTATCTCAGGTGTTTATGCTTCATTATTTATTATTTCCCTTCTTGTTATTTAAAACTATATACTGTTGTAAATGATTAATCCTTTTGGAATAGAATGTTGAGTGTTGAGATAAAATATATAACTTAAAAATCCATAGGTAATGTATTATTAAGGTTATCAATGAGTGGTTTACATATATCCATTATTCCTGAACCATATAAAATGTGTAAAGAAATGAATAGTTCCAACAACTTTTCTCAATTTCATTCATGTGATACAAATGTCATAAACTACAACCTCCTCCTTTAAAGTAATTTAGATGATGATGCTTGGGATCCAATAAATTGTATGTCTTGTATGGTAAATATTTTATTGTTCCAAAGGCATGTAACATTTTATGTCTATATATGGATCCTTCTATCTATGTAAAACCAACTTGCACATATAATGAGGAGACTTGCATGTATGACACTAATCTTGAGATTATCACTTATACTAATAAACTATCTTCTCCCCCTCAACCACTAAAACAAATACACATTCATGAATATCAACACATGCACAAACTTGGATACAAGGAAAAAGGACTTAGAAAAAATGAAGAAGATCATTGTAGATTCATAGAGCCACAAGAAAGTACATGGCATCATGGAAATAGCTATCAACCTCATGAAACAGAGTAGTTAGAGGAAAGCAAGAGAAAAGGAAATGATTGTTGAATTGAAATTAAATTAAATCAAATCTTAATGAGGCATCTTGTTCTTTTATTTCACATATCTGACTATGGGATTCCTTTTAATATATTGATTGATTCATTACTTATCAATTTTATTACATTATTTATTATCCATTGATTATAAATAATAAATGGACCCATTCATTAGCCATTATACATCTTGCAAATGCACACATACATATACAACTAGTCTTGATAATCTTGAAAATGCTCATATACATATATACAAACATATATATACCATACATATTGAAAATAAGAAAATGTGAATGAAAACCAAGTATAAATAATATCATCACACTATCAAAGTACATCACATCACATAAGAGATAAAAATTCCAATATCATGAAAACAAGAGTTCCATTATAACAAAGTGTTAAAACATGTAATGAGTATAAAAAAAAATGAATAATATCATAACAACATATCACCTCTGGGGAAGCTATGAAGATGATCTCTTTCCCCAACATCAATATGTCTATTGTGGCAAGTCCTCATTTAAGATCTAGCCCTTGATCTTACTTGGTGTACACATGTTTGACCTCTCATGAGTCAGAATCAACTCCATGTCTAACCTATCTTTCTCGGCTCAAAGGGAATTCAAGCAAACACAACCTTTTTTTCTCTCTAATAGCATCATCTATCTCTTCTTGCAATTTGGTACGCTCTGCTAATGCACCTTTATAAGTTGTCACTAACAATTCCCAATCTCTCTCTCTACGAGTGAGTGATATCTTAGCACCCAACAATTAATTTCACAAATGTCTATTAATCTGCACCCATAGACGTGATAAAAACCAGAGATGATCAATCCATAATCAAACAACAAAATAATTAAAAATTGGAAACCTAATAAAAATGAAAATATCACTAGCAAGGTCAATCAAATACTCATAAAAGGTAAATCATAGAGTATCGCTAGTATCTTACCTTGTAGCCTTGTGTTGAGATGTGGCTACATCTTCACATCATTGATTTAATCGCAAATAATGCTCTAAGCTTTAGAAGATTGAGTTTCTAAGGGTTGTGTAACCAACGAAAATGACTTTTTAACTGTTCAACCTCCTATATATAGCCATCCACCATTTTGTATGTTGTACATTATTACTCCTAAAAGCATGTTCTTGCATGCCACCAATCCCATAGGTGATGCCATATTTTTGGTTGTGGCAAATTGGGGATGTTGATTCTCAATTAGTTGTTGTGCCATTTTAATAAGATGACTTAATACAATTACATATCAACAAGTGTTGCACTCTTGTGCTAATTTTGGTTCATTTTCTAATCATTTATTCATTTCCATTTATGCATACTTGCACACATTCCCTATGCACACCCATTGACACATATTTTTCTTCATTAGCCATTTATTTCACCATAGTTACACACATGCCCATTCACTTGATCCTCACCTCAAGATCTACAATTATCTATCTTGAGCCAATCCTAGTGTGCTTAGGTTCCATCCCAAGTAATTAAGCACTTAATTTCAAATGTTCAAATTCAAATTTTGAAAAATAGGTTGTTTTTTTTACAATGTGTCAAATTATGATGTTTATCAAGATTTAATTGTGTTTCATGATTAGAGGTTCACATGAACTCATCTCCCAAGAGCATGAACAATTCACTTTCTAATCACTTCATCTAGATTATCCTCACAAGGGTGAAGCATGGGGACTTCATAAGAGCCCACCCATTCTAACACTACAATAATGGAAGCACACTTAACCATGCAATTTCCCCCAAGATCACACCCACTTAGGTTTGAATCCCATTTGCAAGCTCGTGAGAGATGGGTTCATGTGAACTACTCATGAAATTTAGGTCAAGTTTGACTCGAAAACTATACAATTGAATCTTGATTGAACATCATAAATTAAAATTTGGCCAACTCATGCCCTTTCTATAGTCATTATGAGTTGATTTAGTACACATTTGTGTGACTTATTGCTATGTCTTGACATCTAAATACATTCATTTATGCATTTATGTATAATTCGAGAATAATAAAGAACATTACATTAGATAGGGCATTCATTCTAAGAACACTTGAATCTAGAGCACTAAAATGAGTACATTTGTATCAATTATCTCTATATGAGTCACTACAAGCTTGAGTTTGTTGTCTTCAATCATTAAACCAAATTTGTAAAGTCAATCTATCAAATAAGATGATTAAGGATAACTCGACCTTCACAATCCAACTACTTCCCTAAGGCATTTCTAATAATTTCTAGAAGCTAAGAGAGATTTTAAAATAAGCTTTGCTATTATTAGCAAGTAACTATGTCGGCAAAAATAAAATAATAAAGATTTTAAACATGTCGGCCTATATTTCAGGAGTTTCTTGTAAAGGCCAAAGTCCTCTATAAAAGAGTCATATGCAATTCATTTCAAGCCAGAAATAAAATCATTTGTGCGCAGTAGTACGTATTTGATTTTGTTCTTCTTTGTTTCTGCCGTCCAACAGTATATATGCATGGCGCAGAATATTGTTCCCCAGAAGAGTTCTGCAATGAGGGTTTTAGATTCAAAAATATGGTCCCATTTACCAGATGAAGTTGTAGAGAGCACATTGAAGTGGCTTCCATTGGAATCACTTACGAGGCTCCGTATAATGTGCAAGAATTGGAACAACATACCATCTTGTAAAAATTTCCTATGTTCGAGGAACGAAAATTTCAAAGAGCATCCATGGCTTCTCCTCACTGTAAATACTCAATCAAATTGTTACCGTTTAAACGTGTCAACAAAGGCATTGAAGGCTTTTCCTCTTAATTGTTCGGTATTCGCATCACTGGGAGGATTACATTTTTATGCTGTGGAGTGAACTATTTTTGTACAACCCCCTTACCATTACAGGTACTCAAATTCCTACAAGGAACTCTTTAATAAGGGAAACCGTTATAATATGCAATCATGTAAGGGAAACTTTTGTCCGACTTCCCCTACTCGAGAAAGAGCATTGGATAATCGTGGGAAACATTCTGTGGAAGGGTAGCCAATATCAAGTAGTAGCAGTGTACAACGGCTCCATACAAGCTTATGATCTTCAAAAGAAATCATGGATTGTTATACAGCAGTTGCAATCACAGAATGCCAGCGATATAGTTTTCTTTAAGGGTTTTTATTTTTCTACTGTTTTCAAGGACGATAACGATATTTTTGGTAGTTGGGTATGGGATAATATTTTTGATAGTTGCGAATGGGGTGTTATGGTTTTCATAATTAATGAAGATTACACATGCCACATGCTGCATCTATTTTCACCCGTTCCTCTCGAGGTTGTTCCTCGGTTGCTTGTATGCGGGTCAGCACTTGTTCTCATAACGGATTGTTATACACAATTATATTTGTGGGAGTTAGAGTATGATAATAATCTAAACATGACTTCAAACCCATCGTAGAAGAAGATTGCAGATATGCCTCAAGAGGTGTTGGAGTTTTTTAATTCAGACTCAAATAATGATTGTTTTCAACAACACACATACCATTCCCTCACAGTAGGGAATTATATTTGCTTGGTGAGACAAGGCAGTGGAAATCTAGTATTTTTCAATATAGAAAATAGATCATGGAGTTGCTTCTAGTGGGAGATAATGTAGAGAATTTTACAACTCTTGTTTATGCATTTGTTTATGAGCCGAGGCCTGATATATCAATTCAGTAATTTTGGATTGATACTTTATTTTTAAATTTATTTTTTTTCAAAGAAAATTTTATTCTTATTATACGATTTTATTCAATTTTGAAAATTTGAAAAATAAAAATAAAAACAAAAAATTAAATGTAGGATTTTAATTATATATGTGAAATGGATATGAAATTTAACTTCTTTCATACATTTCATATAAAATCTTCTGATTTGTTTCTTAAGATTAAAATGATTATCTAATTATGTGTTTTATTTAATGTGAATAAATATATATTAATTATTATAAAAAAATTTAAATAGGTCTATCTAAACTCTATTAATAAAGATATCCATATTCAGTTATTTCATATATTAAAAGAATTTTAATCTTGTATTTACATATAAATTATTTATTTATTTGTTTTATTTAAATTATTTTTTATTAGAGATAAAACAGTTTTTGAAGGGGTCCAAAACCCTTTGAAAAGAGATAGCTGCTTCAAAAGAAAAGCATAAAGATTAGCAAGCAGAAAACCAAAAGCAAAACGGGTGTCAAAAAAGAGGACCAAAACAACTTTCTCCATATCACTATCGATAATATTTTGATGCAATTTTATTCAATTTTTGTTTTTTTTTACAATAGGGGTGTCCCCGTGCCTAGTGGCTTAGCAATGTGCAAGAAGTCCTACCTCTTAAACCTGGAGTTGAACCTCAAACTAATATTTATTATTTTACAATAATTTCAAATATTTATTGCATATTTAATTATATAATTATTTTAAAAATATTATCTATTATTTTGTATAATTATTTACTATTTTATCAATTAAGTATATTAGACATATCATTTAAGTAAATCTAAATATTTACTAAATTTTTAAAATCTATAATATGTTTAATTTTTATATTATTATTTTTGTATATAAGCTCTTTAATAGTTTTTTTTAACATAGGCATGATATCAAATGTGATGCTCAAACCCACAATCAAGAACACAACACATTTTTTTACCAAGTATAATTTTTTTACCCAAATCATTATTTACTTCCTTTGCTTAAGGACATAATTTAAACCACTGGTTAACTATTTTAGTATATAATACATTATTTATTTCTTCTTATATATAATTATTTTATATAAAGAATATTTGTAGTAATTTTGTTTTAAATCGATCTAAAATATTCACCTATCTACTTAGATTTACATTATTAGTTGTTGCCAAAGGAGAACTATAGGCAAGGTCTTGCTCTTAACTAGTTATTAATAATTCTTTTTTAAATCAATAAGAGGTGAAATATTTTTCTATATGAAATATAATTATCTATTGACAATGTAAAGATGCAAAACAAGACATATTTGAAAAGTCTTTTTTCTTGAATCTAATTGGCAAGGAAATTTTAATCCATAAGAACTATTAATGTGCTTCCATTACAGATAATAGTGACAAATGAGAAGGGGCGTTTCACTTGCTGGACTGAATATGGTCGAAA
>VDFB02072397.1:0-22464 GCA_007258455.2 Sequoia sempervirens
TACTCTAATAAATAAGCAGTGAAATTACTCCTCTCACAATGTGAATTGATAAAATGAGGCATTGCAACTATAAATAGATAGTGTCTTTATATATATAAATTATTTTTGTTTTGTATATAAATATTCCTCTTAAATAGTTGTCTTCACATTTGTAAATAAAATCTTCCTTTATAAATAAATTAGAATTGTTCTCCAAAAGTTTTACTAAATTGAAAACTGCTACCAGTTAACAAGAAGTACGTGGAATTGTAGAGGCTGGTAAAAACTTAGAGGCGGTTAAATTAGTAGATGTAGAATTAAAGTGAAATAAAATAATTGTTTATAAATATTTTTAAGATTGTTGTATTTAAGTTTTCTTAATAATTTTGATTTTAAAAATAGTTGTCATTGAAAACAAAATAAATTATATTAGATATAATTTAATTGTTAGCGATATTGTTAATTTTAGAAGAATGTTTATATTTATAAATTTTACGTGGATTAAATAGCTATAAATAAAAATAATAATTGAGTAAACAATTAAATAAATCAGAATTATTATTAGAAAGTTTCAAAGTAAAACAAAATAAATTAAATTAGAGTAAAATACATCTATACTTATAATTAAAATATCTTTGTATTTAAATTTTCTTACTAAATTTGATTAACATTCTAATTGACATAGCAATAGAAGACAATATATTATATCATAGTCAAATATGAATACATGCTCCAACTTGATTTTTTCTAAGCACGCAAAGCAAGTGGTTCATGTTACTGCTTATTTTTATATTCTTCTAACTAAAAAAACCTTCTTTAATAGTTCACGTATACCCCTCTTGTATTGATCTAGGTGGAAATATTATTTATAGTTTGCTTTATTGTGTTATGTTTGGAGCGTCCCCTCCTTTGTTTTAAAACCACATATCCTATTGAAATTCTATTTTAATTTTTAATACCAACCCATTTTCAAATGGCTGTTTATGAACCATACAAATTCAAGTTGTATAGTTATCAAATAATGAAGAGTATTCCTGTTACGGTCATCTTCATATTGTTTGCTTCCCATTTAACTCCCCAAGTAATGGCAAACTTACAGCCACCTATAGACATTATCACCATCTCTAGCAACTCCTCCAAGGGAGACGTTACAAGATCAAAACCTAATGCTTCTCCTTCTTTGCCATCAGACTCAGCTTCTGTTAATTGGGTTGGCATGTGCCAAAGCAACATTGCAGTTTTTGCAAAGATCATGAGAGGTTGTCACTAACACTATTTAAGATGCTAAGAAGACATGTGAAGATGCATGTCATGTGCATAACCATGAAGTCAAAATGGTGCAACAGGCAGTCCAAAAATTTCATACAACATTTGTTGTTTTGGATGCATATTGTGAAACCTTTCAAGCATTAAAATTTGATTCATTGTACGGCATGGGCAATGCTTCTAGGATTAAGGAAGATTTCATGAAACTCCTAGTAGACATACAGTAGACTGTAAATAGCTTGTTGTAGATAGCTATTTGCTTTTTGCAATGTTGGGGAAAATGGTTTCCCTCTTGATACAGAACGAAGACATTGCTCGATAATCAACAAATCCCTTTTTTTTGCTAGCACGATAAGTAGTGAAACCATGTATATTCTATCACAAGACATGCTATGGTGGCAAGATTATACAACTCCTTCCCCCTGTCTACTACTTAGCCCTTTGGTCTCTTCCATTGTAAAGATACATCAAACAATATTATAGTTAACTCGATATTTCTATGTGTGTTTTTTGAGTTTGCTTAACTTCATATATCTTTCAGCTATTATAATCAAAAGTATGCACATTATCTTTCAGCTATTAAAATCAAAACTATACACATGTCATGTACACAATTGTCAAAAATGAGTATAGCCTATAATGAATTGCGTAGAGAGTATCTATTTTTATTTTCTCACACCCCACAATGAAGTACAAGTTAATAGATAGTGTACAAAATTTAATTGTTCTAGGTGCGTTGCTCCCTACACCCATCTAAATGTTGTTGTTAGCCTCTTGTTTGGCCTACTCTACTATATCTAGCAATTAGTTGCTATTATTTGATGGAAAGGTTGTTGTATCCACTCCTTTGCACAACACCTTACATCCAATACACTTTTGCAGGATTTTTTGCTTGACCTGCACAATGGCAAGCTTATTAACTCTAGATGCACTTAGATTGATGCATGAAGGAAATGTGGCTTTGGAACCTCATGTCCAGGTCATAGCTATCTCGAGTTTTGGCTCTAAACATGCGCGCAACAATTGATATAGGCTGGATATCTCTGACATTGTGCACAAGCACAAAGCGTCATTGTCGGCCAGGTACAACGGTCACATAGATTCCAATGAGATCACGCCTGGCTCTATAGTACACTTGAAAAGATACAGTTGTCCTCAATCAGCTAGCCCATGGTATGTTTATGTATTGATTACTATTTGACACAAAATAAATGAGGCTTACTCTCCTCTTACATATTGTTGCTTATACTTTCACTATAACTATTTAGGTGGATTGTTATTGTTGACCTTGACATTGTGCACACAACCCATGCAGTAGTTGTGAAGCCTATTTTCCTATGTGCAGAAGATCTTTAACAAGTTGAACGATCAACAACAAAATCCTCTAATTCACCTGCATCTTCAAAAAACCCTTGTCTTCCTGGAAGACTTGCTCCCTGACGTCTGCTATTTGGTGCCAATCTAGCTCTAGGGAAGGAGGCCCCATTGACAATCACCCCTATCAAAAACTTGAACCCGTTCCAGCCACGGTGGACCATCAAAGGTCGCGTAACTCTGAAGAACGAAATACACACCTACAACACAAAGAAAGGAAGTGGTCACCTCTTTACCTTCGATATCATAGATTGTGAAGGAACTGAGACACGTGTGACATGCTTCAATGAAGCAGCTGACATCCATTACGAAAAAAATCCTCGTCGGAGCTACATACACATTATCTGGAGGATCGATATGGCTTGCTAATAGACTCTATAACAAGCCTAATAGTGGGTTGGAAATTTCGCTTCTTCCTGACTCAATGGTTACCCTCTATGTAAATGACCTCTCCATCCCAAAAGACCATTACTCTTTCACACCTCTCAATGCATTTGTAAGCAAAACCAATGGCTTGAACGTTGATGCCATTGGAATTGTCATTTGCGTACATCCATGCTCCACAATTAAGAGAAGAGATGGGACAGAGGTCGCAAGACAGACTTTAATGATTTTGGACATGACCGACACAGCTATAGATGTTACTTTATGGGGATCATCAGCCGAAAAAAAGGGTGCACAGCTCCAAGAGAAGTACCTCCTCAATGAATCAACAGTTCTTGCTATTAGAAATGGGCATGTTTCTGAATTCAATGGCAAGGTGATTAACACCTCATCCACTACAAAACTATGGATTGACCCTGAAATAGAGGAGACAGAGCAAATTAAAACTTGGTTCAAAAAAAGTGACATTGACATTCAAGCTTCATCTACTAACTTCCTTCAGATGCCCTCACTTGCTAGAAGAATGATGATCAATGACATTCGGCAAGGGGCTCCAAATATAGTATAGCCTCTACAATGCATGTTGATGTCAACAACACAATTCATAAAAACTGACTCATTCTACTATCCAGCATGCCCTTCCCGCTCAAATAACAAGCCTTGCAAGAAAAGACTATCCTAGACAAATGATGGAAAGTGGTTTTGTGCAAAGTGTAATGCAATACTTGTCGATTGTGACTATAGGTATATGCTTCAAGTCAAGTTGCAGGACCACACAGATATAATATGGGTGGTTGCATTTGATGAAGGGGCAATAAAACTCATGGGCATGCCTACAGAAGGTGATTAGAGATGTATTGAACAAGCAATACTTGTTCACATTGCACTGTAACCTTGAAATGTATAATGGTGAACAGCGTTTGAAAGCAACTATTGCCTAGGTTGAACAACTAGATTACACTAAAGAGAGTAATTTTTTGGTTAAAAATATCCAGGAAATGTTCAATGAAAATATTGCTTCCTCTGTGGACCATGAAATTGTACCAAAGATGGTTGTTCAAAGCGTGGAATCGTTTTAGCCATACTATGTAGCCTAATATATCAGCCATGTTCTCTTGACAAGTGTAGTATGTGAATGTCTTCTGATAGGGAAAAATGTTTAAATTATGACTTTATCTGCCATCTTCTCCTCCCAAGTGCAGTATGCAAATGTCTTCATATATAAAACTATGTACGGTATGTGTGGCAAAAACTATCATGTTGTAAAGAACTGTGTCCGATATCTTTTTATGTGATAAATATCATGCTAATGCCTTTAGATGGATAGAAATATGTAAAATCTTATGTTTCTTCCTTTGTTTTCCCAGCTCTTTATGCTTCGCATAAATTGCACCTTTCGTGGCCACACTTAGTAATGCTTGTTGTAACAATATGTACATGTTTGTTTGGATGTTTATATATGCACGTTTGACTTCTTCCATCAATTCGTGTTCCTTCTCATACTACAACAAGCATTCATGAACTAGTAAGGAATATCTTTAGATTTACAACTACAATCTAGTTTCGTAAGCTTTTTGGTTTCATTGGTGTTTTATTTTTTCCTATTTAAGTACCACACCAGCATCCGCTTTAGCTACAATGTATGGTGAAGACTCTTAGGGGGCTTATGAAAAGATAGCCAGCTATTGTTTTATATTAATTGTTCCATGCTTCGCTTGTACTACATTAATTATGAGTGAAGGATCTTAAAGGCCTTATGAAAATATAGCCAGCTGTTGTTTTATATTAATTGTGCCATGCTTCACTATCTTTTCATAATTAATGTAGTACAAGCGAAGCATGGCACAATTAATATAAAACAACTAGCTATCTTTTCATAAGCCCCCTAAGAGCCTTCACCATACATTGTAGCTAAAGTGGATGTTGGTGTGCTCCCTACATAGGCGATAAATAAACACCAATGAAACCATAAAGCTTACAAAGCTGAATTGTAGCTGTAAATCTAAAGATATTCATTACTGGTTCACAGATGCTTGTTGTAGTATGAGAAGGAACACGAATTGATGGAAGAAGTCAAATGTGCATATGTAAACATCCAAACAAACATGTACATATTGTTACAACAAGCATTCCTAAGTGTGGCCAAGAAAGGTGCAATTTATGTGAAGCATGAAGAGCTAGGAAAACAAAGGAACAAACATAAGATTTTACATATTTCTATCCATCTAGAGACATAAGCATGATATTTTCATAAAGAGATGTCGGACATGATTCTTTTCTTATGATTGTTTTCCACTGCTACATACCACCGGTTTTATGCTCTCGAGGCCGTTTTTATCGCACTTTCGGGGAGGAGATGGCCGGTCAAGTCATAATTTAAATATTTTTTCCCTATCGGAAGACATTCCAAATACTACACTTGTCAAGAGGAACATGGCAGATATATTGTACCA
This sequence comes from Sequoia sempervirens, assembly GCA_007258455.2. Lineage (NCBI taxonomy): Eukaryota > Viridiplantae > Streptophyta > Pinopsida > Cupressales > Cupressaceae > Sequoia > Sequoia sempervirens. The sequence goes on from VDFB02072397.1 coordinate 5,457, forward strand.
TAGATACGGTCGAATAGTTTCAGAAGCCGTCTACAGTATGGCGTCGTGGTCCCTGAGGAGGAAGCGACCTTTCATTGAACATTTCGGTGGTTATTTTTTGACCAAACTACTCTCTTGAATGTAATCTGGTTGTTTGACCTTGGCAATGGATTTAGCGGGGCGTTCACCATTGTACATTTCAAAGTTCACGATACTGACGTGAAAGGTATTGCTTGTTGATACATCTCTAATCACCTCCTCGATAGTTAAATGCGTTAGCTTGATCAAATTACAGGATTGTATGGTTTGTCCTATAGGGCGCTGCCCATAATTTGTTGCCCCCTTCATCAAATCACGATTGCGCTATCAACACCATATTGATTATACTTGACTTGACATGAAGAGCATACTATGGTCGCGATTTAGGAAAGTATTGCGTACGCTTTGCACAAAACCACTTTCCATCATTTGTCTGGATAGTTTTTGTATTACAAGGCTTGTTACTTGAGTGGGAAGGGCATCTTTGGATAGCGAGAATGAGTTGGATTTTATGAATCATGTTGTTGCCATTGACCGCATTCACTGAGTTTATCAACATATTTGGAGCCTCTTGTCGAATGTCATTGATGTCGTCTTTGGTGAAGGGCTCAGAGAATTTTATTAAACAAACTTGAATATGTTTCATGCAGACAAGTTTAATCGCTTTATGCTCCCTCTACTGCAAGGTCTATCCATGTAAGAGACATGCCTGTCTCTACTTCTGTTTTTATGCTGAATGATAAGGGCTTGTAATTTTTTCGTATTTTCTCATAGATTGTCAGTCAAGAAATCAAATACAAGAAATGTAAACATAAACCCTACTACAGCAATGCAATTAATTTATTGATTTTCTTTCAAAGCTTTTACAAATATGTGCATACCCGGAAATACAATCTCCTATAGATTTGAAGCAATAAATCTGATGAAGCATAGACTTGACTTTTGGATGAAGCCAACAGTGAGCACCTTCAGCTGATATTCCACAACCTCAGAATGCTGATACAATGGAGAGTTTTCGTTCTCCAAAGCCGATACGCTGGCAGAAACCCTTGGGCTCCCTTCCCCAAACGCCAATGAGAAATTATCAAACAAATATCCAATAATCAATTCTGAATATCCCCAAATGAGCCCCTTAAGATTCTTTTATACTTTTCCTGGAGGAACTCATACACTTTTCTCACCAATGTGGGATAAAAGATAATAGGCCAATCCCCTCCAATTTGCCTTTTAAATCATTTTAAAATAATATAATGTTTGCACTTTGGAATATTAAAATATGTCCTTGAAATTGGCACCCAAGTAATTAATTAAAATGCCCCCCCCCCTTTTAATGATGAATGGACCCTCAAGTCATAAAGTGCAAATATAATATTATAATATAATATTAAAATATTAATTATTATTAAAGTCACCTTTAATAATAATTAAACGTTATAACTTAGGCAAAACTCCTTATTTCACCAACTCAACTGAATTTGGGAATCGACACTGCCAACATGTGAACTTTAGGTGCCCTGCTATAAATAGAATTGCTTGCCGGTTGACTTACTATAAATAGTAAGTACATGAAACTGAATCAACTGAAGGCTACTTGAACCCACACGAGATGCTGAAGGAGAGATTCCTTTGATCACCGCCAAAAGAGACCCTCTAACTAGACATATTAGCCTACGAGGGCCAGGAATAGGCTAAAACCACTGAACTCTGAATGCTCGCAAAATTGGGGACATTACAATCCATAGTTTTGTAGTGGATGAGGTGCTAATCACCTTGCCATTGAATTCAGACACATGCCCATTTCTAATAGCAAGAACTGTTGATTCATGCAAGAGGAACTTCTCTTGGAGTTATGCACCCTCTTTTTCGGCTGATGATCCCCATAAAGTAACATCTATAGCTGTGTCGGTCATGTCCAAAATCATTAAAGTCTGTCTTGCGACCTCTGTCCCAACTCTTCTCCTAATTGTGGAGCATGGATGTACGCAAATGACAATTGCAATAGCATCAACGTTCGAGCCATTGGTTTTGCTTACAAATGCATTGAGAGGTGTGAAAGAGTAATGGTCTTTTGGGATGGAGAGGTCATTTGCACAAAGGGTAACCCTTGAGTCAGGTAGAAGCGAAATTTCCAACCCACTATTAAACTTGTTATAGAGTCTATTAGTAAGTTGTATTGATCCTCTAGATAATGTGTATGTAGATCCGATGAGGATTTTTTCATAATGGATGTCAGTTGCTTCATTGAAGCATGTCACACGTGTCAATTCCTTCACAATCTATGATATCGAAGGTAAAGAGGTGACCACTTCCTTTCTTTGTGTTGTAGGTGTGTATTTTGTTCTTCAGAGTTACGCAACCTTTGACAATCCACCGTGGCTGGAACGGGTTCAAGTTTTTGATAGGGGTGATTGTCAATGGGGCCTCCTTCCCTAGAGTTGGATTGACACCAAAAAGCAGACGTCAGGGAGCAAGTTTTCCAAGAATAGAAGGGTTTTTTCAAGATGCAAGTGAATTAGAGGATTTTTTTGTTGATCGCTCAACCTTTTCAAGATCTTCCGCACATAGGAAAATTGGCTCCCCAACTATAGCATGCGTTGTGTGCACAATGTCAAGGTCGACAATAACAATTCACCTAAATAGTTATAGTGAGAGAAAGTATAAGCAACAATATGTAAGAGGAGAGTAAGCCTCATTTATTTTGTGTCAAATAGTAATCAATACATAAACATACCATGGGCTAGCTGATCGAGGGCAGTTGTATCTTTTCAAGTGTACTATGGAGCTAGGTGTGATCTCATTGGAATCTATGTGATTGTTGTACCTACTTGACAATGATGCTTTGTGCTTGTGCACACCATCAGAGATATCTAGCCTATATCAATTGTTACACACATGTTCAGAGTGAAAACTCGAGATAGTTATGACCTGGACATGAGTTTCCAAAGCCACATTTCCATCATGCATCAATCTAATTGCATCTGGAGTTAATAAGCTTTCCATTGTGCAAGCCAAGCAAAAAATCTTGCAAAAGTGCATTGGATGTAAGGCGTTGTGCAAAGGAGTGGATACAACAACCTTTCCATCAAATAATAACAACTAATTGCTAGATATAGTAGAGTAGGCCAAACAAGAGGCTAACAACAACATTCAGATGGGTGTAGTGAGTAGCGCACCTAGAACAATTAAATTTTTTACACTATCTATTACCCTCTACTTCATTGTGGGGTGTGAGCAAATAAAAATAGATACTCTCTATGCAATTCATTATGGGCTATACTCATTTTTGACAATTGTGTACATGACATGTGTATAGTTTTGATTTTAATAGCTAAAAGATACATGTGTATACTTTTAATTATAATAGATGAAAGATATATGAAGTTAAGCAAACACAAAAAGCACACATAGAAATATCGAGTTAACTATAATATTGTTTGATGTATCTTTAAAATGGAAGGGACCAAAGGGCTAAGTGGTAGACAGGGGGAAGGAGTTGTACATTCTTCCCACCATAGCATGTCTTGTGACAGAATATACATGGTTTCACTATTTATCACACTAGCAAAACAAAGGGATCTGATGATTATCGAGCGATGTCTTCGTTCTATATCAAGAGGGAAACCATTTTCCCCAAAATTGCAAAAAGAAAATAGCTATCTACATCAAGCTATTTACAGTCTATTGTATGTCTACTAGGAGTTTCAGGAAATCTTACTTAATCCTAGAAGCATTTCCCATGTTGTACAATGAATCAAATTTTAATGCTCGAAGGGTTTCGCGGTACGCATCCAAAACAACAAATGTTGTATGAAATTTTTGGACTACCTGTTGCACAATTTCGACTTCATGGTTCTGCACATGACATGCATCCTCACATGTCTTCTTAGCATCTTCAATAGTGTCATGACAACCTCTCATGATGTTCTCTATGAAAACTGTAATGTTGCTCTAGTACATGCCAACCCAATTAACAAAAGTTGAGTATGATGGTGAGGAAGGAGAAGCATTAGGTTTTGATCCTATAATGTCTCCCTTGGAGGAGTTGCTAGAGATGATAACATCTATAGGTGGCTATTAGTTTTCCATTACCTGGGGAGTTAAATGGGAAGCAAACAATATGAAGATGATCGTAACAGGAATACTCTTCATTATTTGATAACTACACAATTTGTATGGTTTATAAATAGCCATTTGAAAATGGGTTGGTATTAAAAAGTAAAATAGAATTTCAATAGGATATGTGGTTTTAAAACAAATGAGAGGATGCTCCAAACGTAACACAATAAAGCAAACTATAACTAATATTTCCACCCAAATCAATACAAAAGGGGTATACGTGAACTATTAAAGAAGGTTTTTTTAGTTAGAAGAATACAAAACTAAGTAGTAACATGAACCACTTGATTTGTGTGCTTAGAAAAAATCAAGTTGGAGCATGTATTCATATTTGACTATGATATAATATATTTTCTTCTACTGCTATGTCAATTAGAATGTTAATCAAATTTAGTAAGAAAACTATACAAAGCTATTTTAATTTTAGGTATAGATGTATTTATAAACAATTATTTTATTTTACTTTAATTCTACATCTACTAATTTACCTACCTTTAAGTTTTTACCAGCCTCTACAATTCCATGTGCTTCTATAATGTTAACTAGCTTTGTAGCGGTTTTCAATTTAGTAAAACTTTTGGAGAACAATTCTAATTTATTTATAAAGGAAGATTTTATTTACAAATGTAAAGACACTATCTATTTATAGTTGCAATGCCTCATTTTATCTATTCACACTGTGAGTGGAGTAATTTCGCTGCTTAATTATTAGAGTAATTTCTATCACCATCAGGTAGTCTAGTTTTACTATCTTTTAGATTTTTTCAATTGCAAGGCCCAAGGAGCTCTTTGCTGAACAAATTATTCATAATAAGTAATGTGGATGAAATCAAGGCAAACCTTACATGTCAAAAGATATTCAGTGTTGAAGTAACATTTTCAAGTAGATCTTAAAAAAATAGAACAAATCCTATGTTTTGAAGTTTTATTCATCTCTAGACAACTAAAATCTTCTATTTATATGAACTATTCTTTATAATTATTTAAATGAGAAAACCAAAATCTTTATTATAATATGCTTTTGTTGTTTGTATGCATTTTATTTTTTTGCTTTGCAATTTTGATGTATATTTTTGATTAAATAAAGAAAGACTATTGCTCTAAACCTGTTACAGAGCAGGCTGGAGGTAATACCAAACAGGTTGCAAAAAGATTTGAAATACTATTGCACTAAAGGGGGGTTTATACAACTAGCTTTCAATTATGTAAACACAAGAATGGCGAACATATTCAGACAACAGCAATGAAGGAAAATTGTCATTCAAGTATACAGACCTGAAACGAATGGCTGGATGTTGAGACTCCAACCTCCTGCTTGTTCGCCACACAGACTTCAAACACGTAGCCAAATCTCGTTTGTCTTGCCTGTGCCTTGCATCCAGGTGAGAACCATTTAAGGTTGCTTAACATTTATTGCATGCAATGAAGTTTTGGTAGCCTATTAAATTGTAGGGCAAGTATGAAGACCCCAACAATGGTGTGGAATGGCACAGGCGCACTTGGAGCCATACTTGGTGACATAAGCCAATTTCTGAAATCTACGTTTCATGTACTTATTTTGGGCTATTTTCAAACTATGGGGACGGGATCAGGATGCGTCCATAACTTGGTGTATCGGCCTCTTTCTACCACGTTTTCTACGCCAAAATCTACTAACACAAGCGTTGATGTACATTTTATTCATTTATTTTTTGCAGTATTTAATTAAAACTTTCATTGACATAAGATGTCCATGCAAGATGAGTGGAAGGAACAATATTTAATTCTTGTTTTCTAAGAACTTAAGAGCATATACTACATCTTTATTCTTATATAACTTTGGTGTTTATGGGCATTACTTTTTTATCATTTGTTAAATTTAATATGCAAAATTTTAAGCTTTAATTTATGGGGAAAGGCAGTCATAGATCTCCCCTTGAGGAAAGCTTTTTTTTTAAGAAACATATTTCGTAGTGAGACGGCGAATACCGTGCATAGCACAGGGGACTCCTAAGGAAAGCAAAGGGTCAAGTGAACAAAGCTTGTAAGATTTTGCAGGCCCATAGTACTATCTATCAAATGGCCATACCCATTTCCACTCGCTGTTATGAATTTATTGAACGATAACCCTTCCCCCTCCCTCACTCCGGCTAATAGACATGACCATATATTCTATGTAGTTGCACCCCTTCTAATCAACATCGTACATTGCTTATTGGAATGCATAGGGAACATGTTAGTGGGAATCAGAATACCCACAATTCGGCATTGGGAAGCCTAAAAAATTTATCGGCATTAGACAATACACTTTTCCAGTGGGATTTCCCACCTATAATAGCCTATCAGCTAATAAATGAATTCAAATGCATATCTCTTCCCCTTACCAAGGTGGATATTAAGCAGATAGTGAAAGGTAATGTCCAAGCAATATGGGTAGGGGCTCTAAACTCTATAAATAAGAAGGGTCTAAATTTATCTCTAATGTCAACCATCTAATACTTGAATTTGAAAGACTCCATGTGACATTTAGCTTGGATGAAAGAGAACTTTACACCAATCTTATGTATAAAAATCAAACACAAAGAGCAAGAGGCATCAACTATGCTTAAAATTCAAAGTTTTAACTCCCACCTCACAACACTAGAGGTGAAGTGACCCTTTCTATGATCCAACTATAGTTGAGGGTGTTCAATAGGGTTGATCCTTCTACAAGACAAAGATAGGGCCCCTTTTTGAATACCAACTAAAGCTAGAGGATTTTAATAGAGATATCATTTCTATAGTTAGCAAGGATGGGGAGTGAGAAGCCTTTATAGTAGGCAAGTTACTAAAACCAAGCATAATAGCAAGTTTTAGACTTTTGACTTTCACATGACAAACCATCATTTGTTGATCACGAAATTGAATACAATTTCCCAAAATCATGCATAGATTTACACATCATCACTCAACTTTTAGAACACATATTTGGTTGAAAGAAATAATTTAAATTTGCCCTATCTTAAGGTTGAGCCCCATGCCCCTCCCCCCTTCTATAGTTGGGATGAACAGTGTATGAATTGACCAATATAATGATAGTAGTCAAGGAGAGGTATTTGACTTATGTTGCAAAAAGGTAGTGCCCTTATTTCTAATATACATGGTACTAACCACCTGTGTGATACATGACCAAGAAATATAAGCCTATACCTTGCATTATAGAAAGGGCTAGTACTTTTATCATAGAGGTAAATGAAGATCCCTAAATATGACTAGAAAGGGTTGACCACTTCTTTTATATAATATGTATAAATATGATCCATAAACTCCTCTACTCTAGTTGAATGGCTAACCAAGAGACTATTGGCTAACTAGTTGGAGTAATGCTTGATCATGGATCAGCCAAGAATTTATTTAGTTGTGGCTTCTCAACGTAAATCTTGGAAATAAATAGCAAGCATTTCGCATTGGCCCTAATTATCTATAATGTAGGAATCCAAGACTCTTCATTCCTTTCCAATAAATCGTTTTAACAATTCAAGTACTCCCCAAAATAATAGGGGCTTTCCATTCATCAAGTGATCTACTAACTAGATTTAGTGTGGTATCACATCAATGTATCAATCATTAATATCCACTAACTAGATTGACCTAGTTGACCAATCAATGTATCAATCAATAATATCCTTTAAATGTAACTTCAATTAAGAAGATAGTGAACTAGAAGGTATAATTAGCCTCACTCTTGCAAGAGTTCTTCTCATACATGGGGCTTATTTAGGCTAAATTTTTGTTCTTCATGTGTTTGGAATATTTTAATGCTAGTATGTTCATATTAGCAATTATTTATCTCCCAAGTTAAATGTAACGTTAATTGATTAGTATATAGAATATCTATCCTATTTATTATGGTAAAGAGAAACCAAAAATTTGAAACATAATATTGACAAATAAAAAAGTAAAGAAAGAAAGAAAGAAAGAGAAAGAAGGAGAAAAATACAAACAATTGAACAAAGTAATAAAGAGAAAAGAGGAGAGAAATGGAGAAATAGTGGAGAGAAAATTTACATAAATATGAAAAAGAAAGAAAGAGAATGAAAAATGGAATAGAAATAGAACAAAATAAGTTCATCTAATATTGCATAGTTGTGTTTGAATAATTTCAAGTGTCTATGTAAAGTCCAAGTAGCTCTTTAGGAGAGTTCACACTATCTACTGTTTTTAAATTTTGGACATGTAATCTTGGAAATGTAGCTTCAATTATGGAGATAATAAATTAGAAAACATAATTAACCCCACTCTTGCGAGAGTTCTTCTTAAACATGGGTTTCTCTAAGGTAAATCTTTGTTCTTCATGTGTTTGGAGCATTTTGACACTAATTGTAATGTTGATGAACTTGTTTAAAGAAACCAACAAGCGGAAAAATTGAGAAAAAGAGAAAAGATGAGTTGGATAAACAAACAAAGATCAAAGGGAATGAAAAAAAGCTAAGAAATTAAAATAAAATAAAGATTAAAATTATTAAAAAGATGAGAGAAGAATAAAAAGATAACACATAGGATGAAAAAATAAAGAATAGAAAATAGATAGAATAGAGACAAATGAAAAAAGAGAGATACAAATAAAGAAAGGTTCTAAAATAGGCTGTCATGCAAAAACATAGATTTTGGGAAGCAAAGGGAAAGGTGGGAGGCTCCATCAAGCCTGTAACAGAAAGAGAGGGAGTGAGTAGAAAGATAAAAATAAAAATAAAGAGAGAGAAATAATAGAAAGAAGGAACAATAAAATTGTGTAAAAACAAATGGATCAGATAAAATGGAAAGGGGAATAAAGAGAGAGGCGGGGAGAGAAAAGAATAAATATAATAATTTGAATACAAAGGGAAAGAGATAGGATAAAATAGATAGACAAAACGACATATAAAAAGATTAAAAAAGAGGAATAATAAGAAAATGGGATAAAAAGAGGGGAGGAAACAAATAAAGGTAATGAGAAGGACAAATCAAAGGGAATAAATAAATAATGCAGAAAAGATGAAAAAAATTTAAGAGAAGATTAAATAAATAATGAGGTAGATAGATTCATCAAAGATGCTTTCAAAATAAACAAATATAAAATAGACAACAAAACTAATAAAAGTGTGTGATGGAAGAGAGAGATAAAAAAAGAAAAAAGAATTAAAAATAGAAAGAGTTCATATAGTTATATAGAGATAAAATGGCATTGAACATACAAAGAAAGATACATAAAGATTAAAATAGTCAAAAGTGGGAGAAAAAAGAGAAATAAAAAGGAAAGAGAGCCAAAAAGGAAACAAATAAAAGGAGATAGTGTGAGTTCATATAGAAAAATCACAAAGGAAAACATAAAAGATGCAGAAGAAGGAAGAACTCAAAAAATGGTTTGTCAATAGATAAAACACAAAGACAAATAATGTGAGAGTGAAAAAGAATTGAATAGTAACATAGGTCAGGGATCCTTATCTAAGGAGTGTTGGTTCTGAGTCCTGGGGTCCTGAGGATGCAGGATGTGGTTAGCGATGCGGTTCGTAACCGAGAGACCAATCTTAGGTCCTGCGCACAGAATTTAGGATTCTATTCCAGGGTGAATTCAGGTCTAAAGGTGTGAGGTCGGTCAGGGTGAGGTCATGTCACAAGGGTCAATATCACTCGGTAAAGTCTCAAGCTCAAGGTACTTGCTTTCAAAGGTTCAATAAGCTGGGGCCCTGAAATTACATACTGGGATGTAGGTTCTGGTGTCACCGTGGATTGGAGTTTCAATGGCTGGGCTCTATGTTTTTAGGTTTGATGGCCAGAATTCCCAGATTAAAGTGCGCCATGATCCACATTCATTAGGGGTTTAGAGACGGGTTCAAGGTCCAGTTTCACGGTTCAAGGTCCCGGTATTTTGTGGTCTAGGTATAGGTTTTGCAAATGGCAAGGTTTGATATCAAAGAAGGTCGGGGCGAGGTTTTTTGAGAGAGAGAGAAATATATGCAAGGAATAAAGAAAGAGGAGGAGATAGATAGCAAAGAAGATAAAGATTGAAAAGAATAAAAGACACATTCAAGTAGAAAGAGATAAATAGAATAAAATCAAAATCAAAATAAAAAAGATAGAAGCCAAAAAGGAAATAAGAGAAGAAGCAATGAGGGATGGGTAAAAGAGAGAAAGAAGGGGATAAACCAAGAGACATAAATAGCAAAGGCGAGAAGCAAAGAAATGCAAAGGAAAAGAGTGAGAAGAGAATAAATAATGAATGAAGAGGGAGGCGGGGGAGATAGAGACCAATGGGGAAGCGAGAAGAGAGATGAAAGAAGAAAAACAAAAGAGGGAGAGAACAGTGGGGAGGGTCAGCGGAGGGTCTCTGCATATATATATATATATATATATATATATATATATATATATATAAAAGAGAGATAACGATAGCAAAAAAGAGACTAACAAACTAAATAAAGAAAAAGACTCAAGAAAATGAGAAACAAAAATAAAAAGATTAAGAAATAGAGAAAAAAAGATAATATAGTAATATAGAGATAAAATAACATTGAACATAAAAAGAAAAAACATAACGATTAAAAAAAGAGACAAAATAGGAGAAGGAAAGAGAAAAAAATGGTGGAAAAAAATTAGAAAAAAGAGATAGTGAGAATTAATATAAACTAATCACAAAGGAAAAAAGAAAAAAACACGGAGAAAAAGAGAAAAATCCAAGAAAAGTGGAACTTCAATAAATAAACACAAACAGACAGATAATATTAGAGAATTGAAAAATGAAGAGTTAACAATATTAAAAAAATTTCCAAGGTCTAGCCCATCTAGAGTGTTGGGTCTAAAGGTCTAGAATCAAGGATTAATGGTCCATTTTCCAAGATTCCATGTTCATATCCCAGTGTCTAAGATATTGGGTGCAACGTTGAGGGTCATCATCAAGGGTCTCAAATCTTAGGTCCACTTTCCATTGTCCATCGTTTAAGGTCTAGAGTCTAGTCTTAGAGTATCATATTTCTTCTTTTATCCTTATTACTGGTGGATTTCTACTTAAAAGGATTCTGTGTGCACCTGTTTAATGATTTAAATTAGTAGATCGTCGAGCTATGGCGTAGCCCCTGCAAAGAATCCAGGCCCTTGAACAACACAATCAACATTCAGGTAAGCACTCGCTTTTGCATATAGGTTGCCGAAATTTTGCTCAACCCACTCGGTTGGTCCTATCTGCAACACATTGAACAACAATAATAGAAATTTGACCTCTGGTTTGCATGTAATCTTACAAACCATAAGCTTACATACACTATTGCATGTAATCTCACAAACAGTTCACTTATGTGTGGGTTTAATACTGTACGCAGTAAAACACAAAAGACTCTAATAGATCTTGAATAGATATAAAGACTATTAACATTACATATTCTTCTGCTTCCCAACTGCAGAGGACTATACTTCTCCTCGGTTGCCATCCCTTCCCAAGTAGAGCACTGAATTTTCTAGCTATCTGTAAGAATATCCATAAAAAACCCACATGAGAAACACCAAGTAAAACATTACTATAACAAAATATATATGTGTAACTGACCTCCAAAAGAGCAGCTATACCGCTACAAGGATCCACTGCCCCATAAGTCCATGCATCCCGATGGTTTCCAAGAATAACAAACCTGGGTATTCACCACCATCACTAACATATATTTCTCTCAGCAGGCTGAAACTTTGCAAAGTTCTAGTGACTTCATTTGGTGACAGACGGAGATAAATGCATACGTATCTGGTTCTTCAGAGCCCCTGATTACCGCAAACACCTTTCGAATGGTAGACAATGACTGCATTTATGACCTTTTTTGCATTACGGCAGTTACAAAACTCCTAGGACGAATTTACTACTCGATAGATGATGGCTCGAAGTCTACCGCTTCAAAACTCTAGCCGAGCAGCTCTACTTCGGTTGGGTGAGTGAAAGAGTGTACCACATGACGCTGTCACTTAGGATAGCCGGGCAGCTCTTCTTCAGATTGTAGCTAGGGTGAAGATTATCCAAGAAGAAGACGAGAGGAGCCTTACTCGCAGTCGTGCTTGCAATAAACATTTGTCTGCTTGAAAGAAATTCCATAGAAGGCTCGATGTGTAGGTAACTTTGTGTGAGTTTCCTTCCTGATTCCTACGACCTCTTCTGCATTAAGACAGTCACCAAATTCCTGGTACGAATTTATTACCCACTACCCACTAGATAACAAATTCGACGAGACAGCCGACGGAATTACATCGTCCTGCTCGTCGATGCCCTGAATTCGAGCCGGAATCCGAAAGCCGCAAGAAGTGGTCGCCGTATTGCGCAGGAGTTGGTCGGCTGCGGCGGCATTGGCTGAACGTGAACGGGACTTGAACCGGGCTGAAGGGTTCCCCTGACTGTATATGAGTTGTGCTGCTGGCACTGCACTCGAATATGAAGTGCCGAATAAGTACCAAAATGATCCGCTTCTGCATTGCTTATGCTCATGTTGTTGTTCCCGCTGCTGGACACCAAACTGATGGTATTGTTGGTTATGCTGCTGCTGCTCAGACATTGCAATGGATGGGGTCTAGAATGCAGGGGCAGCCGAATAAGAAGACAGGCTCTGCTGATGACCCTGGTTTCTGGCCACGTTTGAATTATCTGCCTCGCTGAACCACTGCTGCGTGGGAATCAGACTGGGAAGTTTCTGGAGAAAAACCACCTCTCGGGTAGTATGCGCTAAAAAGGACATGTAAGATGGCTGATAAGGCAGCTGCGAGGGCCCTAGATGTAGCCTTCTTGAGATTGAATCTGGAGATATATCCATTTGAAGAGGAGGATGAAAGATGTCAGTGCTCTGCCCGGTCGTGAAGCCTTTGGAGATCTTATTTTCTAGCTGCATCACAGAGCTTGACGTTCTGCTCTTCAAACCCTGGTCAGGTAGTTCTTCGTTGGGTGGATGGGCAAAAGAGAGTTTACGCAGACCATTGGCAGAGATCATCCAGCAAGGAAACCAGAAGCCTCGTTGCCGCGCTTGCCGTGCCGGTGTTTCTTCGAATTCTAGCTGGTGTCAACATTGGCAGAGATCATCCAGCAAGGAGACCAGAAGCCTCGTAGCCGTGCTTGTCGTGCAGGACCTCAACATTCCTTGCAAATGGAACCTCGAGAAATGAAACAAAATAAAAGCAAAGTTACCTAGTGGAAGGTACGTTTACAAGGATATGCAAATCTCACCCACACGCGCGAGGTAGCTGTTCGCTTGGATATGTACTCACAGTTAAAATTTTGAATTAATGGAAAGAGTAAAAAGCAAAAATAAAAGCTGTGCTAAAAGGATAATTGTTGTAGAGAAAAACGAAATATGTAGTCTAAATTTGTGTTTGGATGTCGTTGCAATCATAATTCCAGGTGGTGTAATGTATGATTGAAGATATATGCATATCCCATCCACACATGTATAAGGTAGTCATTTGGTTAGGTATGGACAAGATATTTTTAAAAATTTGATTACCTTTTTTCTATTCTATTCAATATAAGAATTGCATTCGATTCTTGTTATAATTTTGTTAGTATGTTTTAATTTAGAGGTGAGTACAATTCTGCGATCTAATTAGTAGAAATAAATTGGGTGTAAATATTTTTATAAGATAGTGTAATAAGATATTATCATATAGATGTTATAGCATTCATGAGACAAAATAGTTTGTGTGATTCTAACTCAAAAAATCAAAAAGTAAGTGTAGGAATAGAATTTATAATGGGTAAGACTCAAACTTGAATCTTTGTATAAAGTAGACAAAGCTATAGATATTGTGAATATAATCATTTATGCACCTATACACGAGAAAATTAACTTTTATTGAATTCAACATTCACTTAACACATTTATTTTAGGGATTTACATGTATTGAATACAATTTGGTGAAATATTATAATGTTGGCATGCAAATTGCAACTAAATCCTTACAAGTTAATATTAAAATAAAAATATATCTAGTAGAATTTTTTTTTTAGTATTTTATGAAAATAGTTATAATTATTCTTATATTAATGTAATGGTGAATGTTATAGTCTTGTCATTTCCCATTTAGTTGTGTGCACATTTAATGGAATTTCTAGATACATGCATATGGTGATGAACAATGCAACCTTGTGTGAAGTTAAGATTATTCCCCTAACCTTTATGTATCATTATCCATAGTTAGGTCCCAACTTATCTCCATACACACATATCACAATATATTAATCATATCCTTATATATGTCACACCTATCCATAGCCCTACCCAAATGTAGTCATCACCCATTAGGATCTAACAATTTGGCTGCCCAAATTCATTTCCATGATCATGGGGTCAAATTCATGACTGTAAACTTGGACCTTTCTATTTTAAATATAAATTTTAAATTTGGCTAATTAACCCCCTTTACCTTTCCTAGCCAAATCACCACATTCACATAACTTGGTGTTATGTGCTAGTGCTTAAATGAAAAATTGCTTTCATCCTCCCATCTTAAATGAAAAATTACTTCCATCCTCCCATCTTTATCATCTCTTAAGCATCTTATCTCACCCTAGGGTGATCAAGGAGAATTCAATAGGCAGATATTTATATTTGGCATATTATACAAGTGGCATCAACTACTAAATGGATTTAGTTATCAAGACAAGTTTATCAAAAAAAGGTGGTGTATAAAATGATATTTATAATCAATGAGAAAGTGAAGAGACAAGTCCAAGAATTATTGGACAAGGGTTTGGTAAGAGATATTTTGAGCCCATGCTTTATATCAATAATACTAATGTCCAAGAAGTATCAAGAGTGACATATGTGCATGACTTCATGATCCATTACTAAGATAAAAATAAATTTTAATTGTTCATTACCCTAAATAGACAATTTCATGGATTGCCTATGTGGAGCCAAGTACTTCACAAAGTTTTTATTTTATGAGTTAGTATAACCAAATCTACATTAGAGATATGGGATGAATATAAAACCATATTTCAGATAAAGGAGGGGTTGTATGAGTTGCTTGTTATGCCATTTGGGTTAACAAATATAATGAGCACATTCATGAAACTAGTGCATGAGGTTTTGAAGTTATTTCAAAGTAAGTCCTTGATAGTTTATTTGGATGAAATCTTTGTTTTAGTATAGTACATTGTTAATTGCAAATATTTGAATGGAATGCTCACTACACTAATATAATATGAGAGGATATCGTAAATAAAATATGATCAGAGTAATTTAAGGAAAGAAATATTACAAAGAAACATTCACTATAACCCCAAAACTTATCTTGGGAAAAGCCTTTCATTAAAAAACATAGTTGCAATGGTGTTGGTTCCTTTTTAATTATTAGTGATAATGTGATTATAATACAATCCAAGAGAATACTCTCATGCATCACCAAGCATGTGTAGAGATATTTGGTAGCATAATAATACCTAAAAAGGATGTCATGAAACCTTCATCTCTAGTACCCAATGTACAAGAGAAGAAATACATGAAACCAAGAGTGATAAACCATAAACTATGATCCAACACATAAGAGGTATGGTGCCTACACTCCCTTGACTAAAATTATAATTTACCATTCTAATTCTTGGTCCAATAACTAAAATATCATATTAATTACACTTGCCATAAGATGTCACAAGAAGTCATAACCACCCCACCAACTTAGAAACTCCATTTTGAATCTATTATCTCCATTCAAATATGTTTATCTCCATTCAAATATGTTTTATAATGCATCATAACATGTGTCATAATTTATTAAAGAGGTCAAGTCAACAATGTAACTCTCCTTTTGCATACTTGTATGCATGCACGAAAAAATTTAAAAAAACATTTCTTATGCATCTTCCAATGATATAAGATGATCTTACACATCTATACAACATTAATTACTCTTATAAATTCTTACATGAGTCGTACATTAAATTACACATCATAAAACAATCGTCGTAATGGGACACATTTTTCCATGAGGGCTTGTAGATAATAAATAGATAACCAAATGTTAGAATTGGAGGTTGCATGACACACCTATCTCAACATTAGTTCACTTATTGTATTACCTTGAAACAACAAAAGGGATGGATTTTTAACCATCAATTAGGAGATAAGAGGATCACAGAATCACCACACCACCTAAAATTTTGCATGCTCACAAACTACATCAATTCATCTTTAACATTCTAACATTTTCAAGTATCACCATCCCATCCTTCACCATCCAATGAACAAAATGGTACTATGCATCAATATGCTTCAATTTGGTATGAAAAGTCATGGTCTTTTCCAATTTGATACACTTTGACTATCTTGTCCATTTTAAACTACACTATGACTTAGCCCCACATTTGAATGTAACCTCTAAAGATAGATGGCCTAGTTATAAGAATAATTAATTGTCATATAATCTACCCTTTTACTCGATAAAGTAAACACAACCTACCACTTGCTCATCCAACTAATAACACCACTAAATAAGTTGAAGACATAACGATGGGTAGACTTTTTTATTGTCAACATCTCCTTGCGATATTATCCAAAGGATCTTTTAATTATAATGTAATGATCTTGAGAAATATTATCCACGAGATGTCTTAAGACTCCCACTAATTAGGTAATGTTTATTCAAGTGTAATCCATAGCATACATAAGAATACCAATTACACTAGCACAAGGATGATTGCTAGTAATTTCAAGCAACAAATGATAAGTCCATATAAGCTTTATAAGAGAAACTACGGTAAAGTAATATGTAGATCCATAATGTAAAAGAATTAAAAAGCAAAAACATAAAGATAACACATTTATACCTTGGAAAAATCCTCTTAAGATAAATATATCCCCCAAAGCACCACAAACTCAATATGTAATCTCAACAAAATACACTTACAAAGTTCTCC
>VDFB02072398.1:0-39234 GCA_007258455.2 Sequoia sempervirens
AAGCCTTGATTTCATTTCCTCCTTCCTTCTTGAATCATTCGAACCCTCAAAAACTGGTTAAAACTAGAAAAACATAAGCCAAAAACCAGTTAGAAGTTAAGGTGATCAAAATGAAAAAAAGAATATGTTGATTTTTTTTGAAAATTGACTTTTACCCCACTCTAGTAGTGCAGTTTGTGATGGCGGAATAGTTTGAAGAGTGTCAACAGCACTCTGTTGAGGGAAAGTGAGTGTGATTGCAGCACTATTTTACTGAGCGGCGGACTTTAGAGTTTGGGTTGGTCGGGCATAGTGGAAAATGACTCGAGTGGCATAGTTTTAGTTTGAAAGCATCACTAAATAGCATTGTTTGATTGATAGCAGTGGATTTTGACCTATTAGTGGTGCAGTTTCCTATAGACACACAAAATTTAAAAACAACTACAGAATTTGGTGAAAAAACATGTTAATTTCTTAAAATTTTCCCTCCTAGTGCCAAAATGTGAATGGTGATCCTAGACTTGCATAAACACAAATAACAAACACAATATTAATCCAATATGCAAGTTAGAAACACCATTCCCCATAGAATTCATTTGGAATGCAAAGAACAAGAAATAACATGAACACAAATAAAAGCTATGAAATCCTATTCAATGCTCAAACTTTCAATCCCATGGGGGAATTGGTGCTATTTTGATGTGGAAAATAGGACTTTCCCAATTCCTTGCAATCTTGAAGATGATGAATGGATGAAGATTGATGCTCCTTGATGAAATTTTTCCATAACCTAGCTATGAATTGATGAAAATGGATGAAAATCAATGAGCTTGATTCAAAACATGAAGATGATAACTTTGCACAAGTTGTGGATGAAAATTCCTAAGATTTTTTATCCCAAATAAGTAAAAGGGCCTTGTATTTATAGAAGAGAATGATGGAGGAATAATCAATATGGATGAATATGGGATCAAACACCAACCAATAGCACAATGCCACTTGTCAACATGTGAGTGGACAAAGGTGGAGCACATTTTGATGAATGCGCACATTAATGTAATTAGGTGGAAATTCAAAATGGAGAAGTGACATGTTGGAGGTAGAGAATAAATGAGTTAAATGCCACTTGGCTCAAGAAAAGGGCATGTAAGAGGCCATTAATGCCTTGTTGGATGGACAAGTCCCTTTTTGGGGGAGATTTTCAAATCTAAGGAATATTCCATCTTTGATGCCTTTTTGAATGAAACTGGAATATTTATAAATCAATTAAATTTATTTTCATGAGAAAGTTCCAAAAGCTAGAGGATTTGAGGGATTAGTGTTTGCATTAATCATGATTTGATTAATTTTAATGGAAGTTAATTGATTTGACACTTTAATTTAGATTTTAGGATTTAAATAAATCAAAATGAGAGGAATAATGATTACAATTAATTAAATAAAGTTTGATTTATTTAATTAAAGAGGATGGCGTTAGACTTCAACCAAATAAAGATTAATTTATTTAATTTAAAGGAGATGAATTTAGAACTTAATTAAAATAAATGATTTATTTAATTAATAGAAGAGAATGATTTAATCAAATAAAGTTGATTTATTTAATTAAAAGATGAAATATGATGAATTTAATCAAATAAATATTATTCAATTAAATGGTTAGTAAAGAAGACGATTCATGATGAACTAGTGTTGGTAAATAAGGATCAAGTGCATGAGATCAATCATTATATTTTACGTGTCTACAGGTCTAGATTTTCTCCTGTGGTTGTGAAATATAGATATGTTGTTCATGGTTATTATAAGGTGTTATATTCATATTTTTGACTATTAGTTTGTTATACATTGCAATTTGTGTTCACTAGAACTTGTGAACAATGGTTTTATGTATTTTCTGTTGAGGTCCAGGATAAATGTTGGTATGTATTTCTCTTTGATGAAGTCTTATGACTTGTGGTTCTAGAGTTGAGTTTCCCTAATTGTATTGAATTTAATTTTGACATTTGAAAAGTTTGTGCTTAATGGTTCTATGTGTTTTACATTGGTTTGGTTGACCTTGTGTGAAATACTATTTTTGAGAATGATGAAGTGTGTTGGATCTATTTGGGTCACTATGAAGCATGTGTTTTGGTTTCCCTCATTCTAATTCCACCTTAGGATGTTTTGGTGCTGACCTAATTTGAATTTGGATTTGGATGGCTGACTTTGGATATGTTTCAAAGTTGAAGATGGTATAAATACAAGTTGCTCGTTACTGATGGAAAATATACAAGATCCAAGTAGAAGAGTGATAAGAGAAAAGAGAAAGTGTAGTTTATTGTGAAATTGATTTAATTCCCTAAGTGTGTGTGTTGTGAATGTGGAGATCAGTGTGAAGCTTAATGCTAAGTTTTCAGATGCAATGAGTAGAGGATGAATTATATCATTCATGCAAGTTGATCGAGTGACTATGGAGGAATCCTTTGTTGTATTGGGATTGTAGTATCTCTGTAACAAGTCTTCTTTGTATTTTTTGTATCTTTGTGGCAATGAGACCTTCGAGTTGTAGCCCTATTGGATATTGAGTCCTTTTTTTGAATAGTGAGTCCTTATTTTAGGTAGTGAGCCCTTTTGTAATCAATTTTGATACTCTCTATAGTGTGAGTTAATCCACATGGTGGTTTTTCCCTCATTAAATTTTCCACATAAATTTGGTGTTATTGTGTTTTTGTGTTGGATTTGAGTTTCTACATCTACATTTGATGATTAATCATTTAAGAAGTTTTAAGTATTAATTTTGGTGATTGAATGAAAGTTATAATTCTATCACAATTAATTCACACCCTCCTCTCAGTTGTCCTATTCAACATAACATTGTGTGACCAAAAATGAAAAGTACTTATGTGGCAGCAAAAATGGAGTCACTAAAAAGGTATCCCTTGCTTAATTTAGGAATGTTTAATAATGAATTGGACTTGATGTTATATTGATCTAGTTTTGTGATGAGTTTTACACATCCACGTTAGATCTTAGGCCCTTTTTAAAGATAAATAAATGTAACTCTTCCTTAATTTAATCTTGTAAAATGTGTTTATTTACACTTTCATATTAAATTTAGGAGGCTTGTAAACTAAGGTGTACCTAATCTAGTGTTGTAATGTGTTTTACACATTCACATGCGATTTAGGGCCCTTTTAAGCTAAATAGACCCAATTTTTCTTTAATTTAGTGTTGTAAAGTGTATTTATTTACACTTTCATATTGAATTTTTGGCCCCCTTGTATTTATGACCTTTATATCATCATTAATAGGCCCCTATTGCCCCATATTATGTATCCAAACACATATTTCAATCAAAAACCTGACAAGATCAACATATAAGCTTAATTTATTCACTCCCCAACACTTTAGCTGGAAGAATAGCCCCTTTGGGACTTATTCAACCAGCTTGGAAAATGCATCCCATTTGAGCTATTTTAAAGGTTTTAGTAGAAAAAATTGAGTTTTAAGTTTAAATTTCTCCTATGTCGGCCTTTGGGATAGGATTAACGATCATTAGAGTAGATTCCCTATATAAAAAATCTTTCAAATCATCTTTTCATCAATCCTACATGATATCAAGTCAACCAAGCAAGAGTTAAGCATTCCAAGTCTTTATAAGATCTTCAAGATAACATTCAATATCATTTCTAAGGCATTCAAGAGTAGAATTCTCCATCAATTATTGCATCAATCCAAGATCCATCATCATTTAAACCATATCAAGCATCAAACATGTTATTGAGCTAGTGTTGTGATGTAGCATTGAAGATCTAAGATCAAGCATTGTTCTATTCCTATTGTCAAAGATCAATATCTACATCCTTCATGGCCATTTCATGTTAAGTTGCAGATTTACAAAACATCATCTACAAGGAATCATTCAAGGTATCATTGTCCATGATTCATGTCCTTTTTTTCATGTTTCATACCTTCATTTCATTGTATCATCATTTTTTTTAATTACCTACAAGGGGTCTGACCAAGGCAAACCCCTATTCCCTAACAATCAAAACTTTTGATCTCTTTCTTTGTGTAATTATAGATTTAGATGTTGTGAAGACTTGGAGATCATTGAAGATTAGGTTACAAGCTTGTTGGAGTTGTCGCCCCATTTGCAAGGTCATAATATTCATTAGAAGGTCATCTATAGTTGGGTATGTGAAGGATCATCATAGAAAAAATAGGCCCTTAAGTGGCGAAAAATTTAGAAAAATCAAAGTTAGGCAACTTGAAGTAAAAATTTGAATAAGTTATCTATATTATTTCAAAAATATGTAAGAATATAATATATAGAAAATTGAATGTAGTTTCTAAACTATTAGGTTTATTTTTAAAAAAAATCTATTTGGTGAAATTTTGAAATTTCAATGCAGTAGTACTTAAATTTCATGGAAAAAATAAGTAGGTGTCTATTTGACTACCTTAACCACAATAAAATGATAATATTTTTTATAATATTTTAGATATATGTAGAGGAATCATGTACTGATGTGATGTATATTTTTTTGTAATTTTTTTCCAAGTAAATAAATAATTATGAATTTTTTATTACAACTTTTAAAAAATATAAAACTCATATGTCTGACCACCTTAATTTGGTCAAAACTTCATGAGTTTTTTTTTTTTTAATCTTATAGTATGCAAAGCATAGAATGTGATGCATGTTTTAGATTCAAAAAATGTGACACATTTTGAAAGCTATAGATTTTTGAATCAGTCTATCAATCAAAACTTTAGTCGTAATTCAAATAGAAAATGAATAATAATTATTTATTAAATTCAAAGTTAGGAATAATTTATATTGGTGGAAAGTTGAGAATCTCCTTTAAAAACCTTTTTCATTTCATCAATTTTGGGTAAAAAAAAGTCATTAGCCACATACCCTACACATACGCATCATATCGCCACTCTTTGGCCCATCATGATTCTACACATACCTAGGCCCAAAATCAAAGTTTCAGATCTTGGAACCTGGAGGAGGAGATTTAGCAGATTGAGAAGACCAGATTCAAACTTTAAATTTCCAAAAAATCTAAACTAGACTCATTCATAACAAATGGAAAATGAGTCCTACTATTGGTGTTTTTTCAAAGATTTTGGCAGATTTTGATACCCATTTGCTCAAAATTGTTCTTGTGTAGAAACCCTAATCTAGGACAGATTCTCCTAGATTGTCGAATGAGTCCTAGTACTCCAAAATTTCTAGATTTGCATAATTTTTAGTCTTCATTCAAGTCTCTACAAGTCTCTAGGTGCACACATTCTGTTTTGCAACTTTTCATTTTTTTTTACACTCTATTCTAGGTTATTTTGTAGTGCATTACATTAAACTAGGGTTTAGAGTTACATCTTGCATTTAATTTTTCTTTTTCCAAGTTTACATTTGGTGGTTAACCCCTCATTAAATCATATTTAGACCCTAGGACAACCCTATTGCAATATCTCTTTCTCTTTTGCATTGATATCTCTAGGGTTATCCTTGAGTGGAAGCTTTGAAAGTGGGTGCGATAGCACTTGATCAACCTATCCCCCATTTTCATTAGTTCCATTTTGGTGAACCTATCTTTAGAACATCATAATTGTGATTTGGAGTGCATCTTCATCCTCGATTAGGCTTGCATTGACATTGCATTAGGATTTGCATTGGTTAATTTGCTTTCTAGGGTTTCAAATTTTGCATTAGTTAAAGCTCATTTAGCTTGCATTTTTGCATCTAGTTTCATTCAAAATATGTATTTTCATCTTAGATCTATATCATACAACATATAAAACATAAAAAATCAACTAAAATTTTTAGAAAATATTGAAAAAAATCCCTATTGGGACTCATTCGCCACCTTGGGCGAATCAGTCCCACTGCAAATTTTGAATTGCATTTTACAAAGTTAAATTTCCTTTTTTTAAGCTTTTGTTTGCTGTTAAAACTTTTCTATTTCAGTTTGCATTATTTTTGTTGCATTAAACTATTTAGAAGTAGAATAATTTACATTCATTGCAATTGTGGATAGAATTATTGTCTTTCATTTTTCATTCTCAACATTAGTTCGTAGTTCAATTAGATCATATTACATTTGGAATTCATTAGAAAACAAAAATAGGAAACTAAAACATCAAAAGAAACAAACACAAAAATTGGTTAACCTTAGAGAAAGAATATCATTCAAACCCCTTAGTAGTGATTACTTTGACATGTTAGATGGAGCCCTTGATGACTTCATCTCTTCTAGATCATCCACTAAAAGTTTGATACAAGGGGATGCAAGCATTGACAATCATGACAATCATAATTTTTCTTCTCCCGATATCTCTCCCACTGGTGACGAAGGTATCTTGGTGAAAGAATATACAATCATCAAAGATCATGAAAGTCTTGTTTGTCTTCCCCCTTGGAAAGATATTATGACACACAAAGTTGAGATCATGGCCACTACTTTACCTAATTTCCATTCATCTACCAACACCTCCTCTACTTGCGAAAATGCTTTAGTGAATAAGAATACAATCATGAATGATCACATACGAACAGATTTTTGTAGAGGGTATGTTGATATTAAGAGATCCAATAATTGCAAGCTATAAAAATCCTACCTCTCCTACTTGGGAAGACATCATAGGACATGGGGATGTAAATATAGATAATCATGACAATCAAACCTTTCCTTCTCCTAACATCTTCTATAGACATGAAGAAGATAGTTTAGTGTTAGAAGATCTCCTTATTGAGACTCATGAGAATACTATTCCTCCGTTTCCTAATGCCACTACCATTTGGGAAGACCTATTTGAACAAAAAAATACAATCATCCAGGTAGCCATCACACTCATAGTTATCCTTCTCTTGATGCCCCTCCTATTTACGATGAAGCTACTTTACAACATCTAACCTTAGAATGTGATGAACCTCTTATTTGTTACTTTCCTTAAATCTCTCATACTAGGATAGTTATGATGGCACAAGAGAATGAGACCTTAGAGAAAAAGGATGAAATTATGGAAAACAATAAAATTTCCTCCTCTACTAATATCTCTCCTATTGGTGAAGAAGATATTATGGTGTCACAAGATCTAATCGATGATAATCATGAGGAAAACATTATTGAACATGAAAATGCCACCATTGATATGCAAATAAATATAACCATTGATAACCTCCTTAATTGTGATGAATTTATTTTAGAAGAACTCTCATTTTAATGTCATGAACATCTAGTTTTTCACTCTTATAAAAACTCTCCTACTAGGGAAGCTATCATGGTGCAAGAAAATGACAACATTGACACACTTATTTCAAACAATAGTAATATGGCTTCCTTACATGAAGATGATGATGTGAAATTAGACTCCTCTTCTCTAAGATATCATGAAATTAAGGATAAGTCCTTTGACATTATTAACATTAGATATTCCTTAGCACCAACCACATATGTAGAACCCGTACAAGAGATAGTTCAAAACAAAAAAAAATTGAAGAATCAAAAAAGTTATTGGAAGATGCTTTAGAAACCTTTTATTTCATACCTATATTCATGGGAGAATACAATATCATAACAAAAGAGTCTAAAAAGGGAAAAGGGAAACCATTAACGGAAATAAAAAATTTGAAAGCATCCATTTCAACCACCTTAAAAGAAAAGACAACATTCAAGACAAACTTTGAGGAAGTTGAACAACCACTGAATCTAAAAGAAGTGAAAAAGCTTTATGGAATAAGTTTTGAACTTATGAAGCCACTTGGGAAAGAATGTGATGCTATAAAATAAGGTATCCATGTCCCTATAAAGCCTAAAATGCAAGAAATGACTAATGATCTTGGTTGTCCCTTGCAAGAAAAACCTTCAATCAATATCAAGACTATCACAAAAGATTCTTCAAAGACAACTTTAACTTTGATGCATATGAAACTAATAGATAACTCATTAAATATGTATCAAGTTGACACTTTGTTTACTCATAATAATAAATAACATTAGTTGCTGCTCCTTGCCATCTAATAGTTCTAGTATCATAGTATACTCACTATTGCATGTCATTCCCTTTTTGCAAGGAGCAACATATCACCATCCACTCTGGGCTCACCCTCTCCCTACACTAAGTGGGGGAAAGGGGGTTAGGTAGCCTTGTCCTCATATTTCTCTTGTTTTTGTCTCTTTTGGATAGTTGATCACCTTTCATGTATATAATAGCAAGCTTGGGATGTGGATGATATGCCTTAAGTGGGCTCGCATGTGACATACTTATCCATGGCGTAGTTCGATTTGGAAACATATGACTTGGCGTAGGTCTTTCCAAGTTGGCTCTCATGTATTCTTTCATGGTAGAATTTATCATTCGCTACTTTAAAGTAATTGCTCACAGTGATGGTGTAGCAACCGCTTTAAAGTGAGGGGATACATAGATGACATCTTTTGGAAAAAAAATCATGGCATGATTTTTATGTTTTCTTGTGAAGTGTCCTCTTCTTGGTGGTGTCATTAGGTTTGACTCCATCCAAGAGTGTACAATCAACTGACATGGCATGATGTGAATGAGGCATCCCATGGGTGATGATCTGACACTTTTGACTTGTCCTCTCTTGGAGACATTAGGCACAATGCTCCCTAAGAAGAAGACCATTACATGAACAAAGAAAAAATCCCTTTAACAAAATTTTCACATGATATTCAAAAGCATTTACATAAAGCATTACATTGTGGTGTCTTATCAAAGTTATCAAGAGAATAAATTTGGTATGGTTAGCATGATGGGAAGCTGACATAATAGCATGATTTTCTCATTATACGGTGGGAAGATGACACACTGGCATGAATTTCTCACTAAACCAATTCTTTGGGACAAATCACCCAATGGATGACCTGCAGAGTGAGTGCATCTTTTTCAAAGCTTGATCCACCTCATTTTTATTTTTACTCATTTTTCTTTCTTTTAGTTATTGACATTGCATGTTTGTGTCTCTTGTTTTTTTTCCATATTACACACCTTGTGCCTGTCCTTTCGTGCTTATGTTGGTTTGACATAGGATCTTGGATCCTAGGGGCTTGGCCACCTCCTTTGATATTTTTCATCCTTTTTAGTTTGCATTGATATGCTTAGACCCTCTTGAATGTCTACTTTAGTGTGAGTTTGAAGCAAGTTCATCCTCTCACTAAAGTGAGGGATAAATGGAGTCACTAAAAAAGTATCCCTTGCTTAATTTGGGAATGTTTAATGATAAATTGGACTTGATGTTGCCTTGATCTAGTGTTGTGATGAGTTTTACACATCCATATTAGGTCTTGGGACCTTTCTAAAGCTAAATAAGTGTAACTCTGCATTAATTTAATGTTGTAAAATGTATTTATTTACACTTTCACATTAAATTTAGGATGCTTCTAAACTAAGTTGGACCTAATTTAGTGTTATAATGTGTTTTACACATTCACATGGGATTTAGGGCCCTTCTAAGCTAAATAGATCCAATTTTTTCTTAATTTAGTGTTGTAAAGTGTATTTATTTACACTTTCACATTGAATTTTGGGTTATCTTACATTTATGACCATTATATCATCATTAATAGGCCCCTATTGCCCCATATTATGCATCCCAAGGCATATTTGAATAAAAAACTAGACAAGATCAACATATAAGCTTAACTTATTCACTCCCCGAAACTTTAGCTAGAAAAATAGCCCATGTGGGAACCATTCGCCACTCTTGGTGAATGAGTCCCATCCAAGTGGGACTCATTTTCCCATCTTCGTGAATGACTACCATTTGAGCTATTTTCAAGGTTTGAGCAAGAAAAAATGGGTTTTAATTTTAAATGTATCCTATGTCGGCCTTTGGGATCAAATTAACAGTCATTTGAGTGGATTGCCTGTATAAACAAGATTTCAAATCATTATTTCATCAAGCCTATATGAGATCAAGCCAAGAAAGAAAGATTTAAGTATTCTAAGTCTTTACAAGATCATCAAGATAGCATTCAAGATTACTTCTAAGGCATTCAAGGGTAAAATTCTCTAGCAATTATTGTGGCAATCCAAGATCCATCATCATGTCAATCATATCAAGCACCAAACATGTTATTGATCTAGTGTTGTGATGTAGCATTGAAGATCGAAGATAAAGCATTGTTCTATTCCTATTTTCAAAGATCAAGATCTACATCCTTCATGGCCATTTCATGTTAAGTTACAGATTTACAAGACATCAATTATAAGGAATCATTCAGGGTATCATTGTCCATGATTCATGTCCTTTTTTTCATGTTTCATACCTTCATTTCATTGTCTCATAATTTTTTTTAATTACATACAAGGGGTTTGACTAAGGGAAACTCTTATTCCTTAACAATAAACACTTTTTCTCTCTTTCTTTATGTAATTATAGATCTATGTGCTTTGAAGACTTAGAGATCATTGAATATTAGGTTACAAGATTGTTGGAGTTGTATCCCCATTTGCAAAGTCATAATCTTATTTAAAAAGGTTGTCTACAACCCTGAAATCAAAGTTTCAAATCTGGGAACCTGGAGGAGCAAACTAAGTAGACTAAGAAGACCAAATTCACACTTTGAATTTCCAAAATATCTAAACTCAACTCATTCACCACAAGTGGTGAATGAGTCCCACTATAGGTTTTTATTAGATATTTTTGTATATTTGAATACCCATTTACCTAAAACCTATTCCTTTATAGAAACCTTGATTTAGGACTAATTTTCCCAGCTTGGGAAATGGGTCTCAATAGGCCAAAATTTTAGGATTTGTAGAATTTCTAGTCTTCATTCAAGTCTCTACAAGTTTCCAGGTGAACACATTCTTTTTTTCAACTACCCATTTCATTTTACACACTTTTATAGGTTATTTTGTGGTGTGTTACCTTAAACTAGGGTTTAGAGTTGCATCTTGCATTTCATTTGTCTTTTCCAAGTTGACACTTGGTGGTGAACCCCTCATTTTCTGAGCTTCCAAGAAATATTACACCCCACCTTTGAGGAATATAGCACAAGGGTAGGGTTTATATTTCACACTTGCCACACTCAAGGATGCCTTAGAGATCTTAATCCGATGTATGAAACTTGAATATATGACCTAGAAATGCATGCAAAATAGAACAAAAAGGCAAGAAATTGGAATGATGTTCTTGGGAAGCTATGAAGACCTAGAAATAACTTTGAATTTCTAAAAAAAATCATTTAAAGAAAAGTTGGACTCATACACCACTTCTAGCATATCAATCCCAGATTATGGTTTTTGGTCTAAAACTAGTTTCTGACACTATAGATTCTAGATCTACAAAAATATTGAAAAATATTTGTAGTGGGACACATACACCACTTTTGGCATATCAATATCATTATAATTATTTGGAGAATTAGGTTTTGATTCTACCCTTCAATCTCTACTCTTTCTCCTTGACCTGATTTTTGATCTAAAACTACTAATTTTGAACCTGTAGGTGAGTTTTTTTGAAGATAATGACCTTGTGACAACTTGATGAATTTCTCCAACTTAGCAACCTAGTCTTTAAAGGATCTTCAAGCCTCCAAGCATCTAGATTTGCAATCACACATAGAGAGAGAGAAATACTTGTTGATTGTTATTGGATAGGGGTTTTCCTTGGTCAAATGCCTTTTAGGTAATTAAGCCAAATTATGAGACAATGAAGCAAGGAAATGAAACATGAAAAGTACATAGAACATGAAACATGAACAATGATACCTTGAATGATTTCTTGTAACATGAATCAACAATCTAGCATGAAGTGGCCATGTAGAATGTAGACCTTGATCTTAGAAATGAATGTAGAACAATACTTGATATTGGATCTTGGATGCTACATCACAACACTACCTCAATAACATGCTTGATGCTTGATTATTTTTACATGACAATGGATCTTGAATTGTTGCAACAATTGATGAATAAGTTTTCCCTTGAATGCCTTAGAAATGATCTTGAATGCTCTCTTGATGATCTTATATAGTCTTGGAATGCTTAACTGTTGAGTGCTTGACTTGATATCATGAATTCCCCTTGAAATAATTATTTGAGACCTCATTTATATAAGCAATACATATAATATCCCGTGAATTAGATCCCATAGGCCAACATTCATGAAATTTGAACTAAAAACCCAAATTTTCATACTCAAAACCTTAAAATAGGCCAAATGGGACTCATATGCCACTTGTGGCATATGGGTACCACCTGGATGGGACACATATTCCCAAGGTGGAACATGGGTCCCAAAAGGCCTTTTTGAAGAGAAAGAATGTTGGGGCATCAAGAAACCAAGTTTATTTGATGTCTATGTCAAGATTTTAGTTAAAATATTCCTCACTGGGATGCACAATATAGTGCCTTAGGGGCCTATTAATGATTATATAAAGGTTATAAATGCAAATTGGGATCAAAACTCAATATGAAAGTGTAGATGCATATATTTTACAACATTAAATTAAGGCCACAATTATGTTAATTTAGCTTAAAAGGTCCTTAAATCTAGTGTGAATGTAGAAAATACATTATTGAAACAATAGATTAAGGCATCATTAGGTCCATTTTAACATTACTCATTCCCAAGTTAAGTGTGAAAATGTAAGCGATGATATTTTTCTACAATACAACTTCTAACCATCTTATGCAGTGCTGAAAGAATGTAAACAATGTATATCCAAAGAGGAAAAGTACTTTTATCCAATTTATGCAAAGCTTCAAGAATGCTAATAATGTTTATCCAAAACTAAAAAGAAATTTTATCAAACTTATGAAAAGCTTCACAAATGTAAACATTGTGTATGCAAAAGTGAAATGTACTTTTATCCATACTATATAAAGTTTCATAAATGTAAACATTTTCAGATCTAATGATTTTTGCTACTAAAATGATTTTGGAATGATTCAAAAAGTGAATACACTAAATGGATGATTTGACCTAAATACATAGAAAAAAAATCCCAAAACTTTCTAGACTAATACAGTAGGTTACCATCAGGCTTAGGAAGTGCAAAAAAGCACAAAAAAGATTATAAAAGTTAGTTTTTGTAGGCCTCCAAGCACTCATTCACACAGTGACAAATGGGTCCTAGTAGAGGGTTTTTTAAAATTAAAAAATGTAATTTTTGATTAATTAGATGTGTTTTCTATTTCAAGTTTCAAATTGGTATTTTTGTAAAAGAATTTTACCAAATTTGATGTTAGAATGCAAGGACAACTAATCACAAATGATGAACTATGTGACATTTTTTGAAAAATAATTTTGATCCAATTTTTGAATATGAATGGTGATAGGTACACTAATATGAAAACACTATGAAAAATTGGTCTAACATTATGCAATTATTTTTGTTGAATTTTTAGATTTAAAATGAATGCAAAATGCATGTTTACACCTAAAATGTAATGCATATTGATGCCACTTTAACCACCTGTAGACATGCAAAATTAGCATCGTGCACTTAATTAATTCTTATTCATTCAATCATCAAATAAATCAAATTCATATTCATCCATTCATCAAGTATAACAAGTTCATTAAATTCAATCTCCTAAGGTCATCCATTTAAATTAAATAAATCAACTTTGTTTAATTTAAGTCTCACATCACCCTTTTAATTAAATAAACCAAACTTTATTTAATTAAATCCCAAATTCATATTCCATCCCTTTTTATTTAAATAAATCAAAGTATTTAAGTCAAATGGGTCAAAAGCATCTAACATCATCTTAATTAATCTAATCCTGATTAAATCTAATCCAATCACCCATCACATCCTCTAGCTTTTCCCACTTGCACCAATAAAGAATTTTAATTCATTTATTAAAATCGTCATTTTCCCTCAACAAAGAATCTTTGGAAGAATATTCCTCAAGTTTGAATTTGAAAACAAGTTTACTTGTCCCTTCCAACATGGTGATAACTTCCCTCTTACATGTCCCCCACTTGGCATTAAAGTCTCTTTTTCTCCCTCCAACAAGCCAAATTTGAATTTGAAAAGGCCAACCAATCTCATTTATTGGCACATTGACCAAAAATTACACATTCCTCAACCACTCACAAGGTGACAAGTGGCTCTTTCTTATTGGCCAAATCTTTATCCCACATTTCCCTCTTTTGGACACTCTTTCAACTTGAGAATCTATAAGCAGAAGCCCCATTCTTCAACAATCCATCCACAACCTTCATGCAAAGTTACTCTCTTCAATTGAGAACTAATTTTGTCCATTTCACTCCATCTTCAAGGCATCTATCATTGAGTTTAGCAAGGATTGGGAAAGGCTCACTTTGCACAAGTGACACCAATCCACTATGGAATAGGTACATGCAATGCTTTTATATGTCTTTTAATCCTTGTTATTTGTTGCATTTCTTGAGCATTGACATGTTATTTCATAGGAGTGTTCATAGGTTTGCATGTGAATGAACTAACCCCACTAATGAGTGTTGGAACAGATTGATTACTTGCAATTTAGGGGTGCTTCATTATGGCACTAGGAGGGAAATCTCACCTTTTAATCACGTTTTTGTCAAAAATTCCACTTTTTTCTTTGTCTATAGGAAAAATCTACCGTTGGAAGCTCAGCGTCACTATTCAGCACCACTGGTTCTCCAGCGTCACTATATGGAACCGCTGAAGATTCAAACTGTGACACCCTAGTCTTCCCGCCCATAAATTTGAATTCCAAACTGCGTCGCTGAACCTGTTTGACCTGTGAGTATCTTTCAAAAACCCAAACTGCACTGTTGGCCAAAAATGCGACACAATCATTCTCATTGGTCTGGTTATAGAGTGACACTATATAGCACCGCTGGAGAAATCAAATTGTGATGCCTTCATGGATTACACTACTGGAGGGGAGTATGAAGTGAAATTTTATTTATAGCACGTGCTTCTTTTTAAATTATGGTTCTTCTATCTGTTTTCTGCCTTTTTGATCTTAGTTTTTGCAGAATCTAACTAATTTTCTTATAGGTTGGATTGATCAAAGATGAAAAGGAAGAGAAGCATGATGATGTCATTTCACCAAAAAAGTGTTTTTAAACACTCTAGTGTTTATTTAACACTCTTGGAGGATTCATTATTCCTCTTAAG
Source organism: Sequoia sempervirens (assembly GCA_007258455.2). Classification (NCBI taxonomy): domain Eukaryota; kingdom Viridiplantae; phylum Streptophyta; class Pinopsida; order Cupressales; family Cupressaceae; genus Sequoia; species Sequoia sempervirens. The sequence continues at coordinate 15,075 of VDFB02072398.1, forward strand.
GAAAAATTTGTCATCTTTTTGTGCTTAGGATTTACTAATTTCATTTGGGCTTTAAAAAGAAATTTTGAATTCTTGTTACAAAAAGGCTTAAAAAGAAAATTAGGACTCAAATTTACTAAAGTTTGTTTTGCGATTAAAAATTGAACAAGGAAAATTGTCACACTTACTTTGGTTCTTTAAAACGAAATCACTTTTTCTTTGAGGATTTAAAAAAAACAAGTGTTTGCAATGTTTTGCATTTACGTACACAAAGTAATATCATCAAAATACATATGCACTTCTCTCGCGCCTCATGGTGATCTTGAGAACCAAAAGGATTTTGGTGACATTAAGTTGCATAAATAATTTCCCATACACACTTCAATTTGGGTTTAAAAATTGAACAAATTGTGTGAGTGTGAGTAAATCTATTGCATGTGATCTCCCTTTGTTTATAAACAAAGGTTGATCGAACAAATGAATACATTTAGTCGCTATTGTTTATCTAAAGCATAAAGTAAATATATTGTATGTGTACTCACCCAAGGGAATGACTCAACCGGTAACACTCTAAAGCCAAGAGTATTTCTAGCTGGGATATAAATGTGGGTATTGGAGTAAACGCCTATATCACGTGGTTGGCTCTGATGAGAAGGGCAGCAATGGTCTCTCACCACATTGGGTCAACTCCTACGAACGAAAAATCCAAACTAAAACCCTTGTCTTAGAATTTTCAAAATCCTTAATCTATTTGTTGGTGCAAGAATAGTCGTTCTGAAGCTATCCCCACACTTTTATGGTCTTTAGTAGAAATGGAAAGCATGCCATGGGAGTTTCATGGGTTTTGATGCTTGGATGCCATGTATAAGTGAGTGTCATGGAGGGGAGCCAGTGGGGTCAAGCATCTAACCATTCGTTAAAGATAAGCATAGCTGGACTTGTCCAAGTGGGGACTCAACAAATATTGTCTTTCATATCCATAGGATTGTGCTTGTTCTTGGTTAAAAAACACTTTGCTTGTTCGAAAACATTTGGAAACAAACACTTAACAATCATCATAAAAAATTTCAAACCCTTTAGGAGGAAAATACAATTGACCAAATTCATGTGTTATTGCTTTCCCTTGGGATTCACATCCTTAGAGGTTTCTAAACACTTGAACTTACATCTCAATTTTCCTACTAATGATAAACAATAGGTAACCCTTGCCTTGAATTCATAAAATTTCCACATAAAATACTTTGGGGGATTCAAATAAATTAAGATATTGGGCATCTAGTTTGGAAACCTAATCAAAGAAGTGTTTGTGGTAAAACAAAGTCACTAAGCAAAGATAACAAAATTGATTCTCACGTGTTGAAACCTCATGATTTCCAAGAAATTCAAAATCCCAGAACGAAAGTCCTTGAGTCAAAGTTCAAAATTTAAGAGCCACACTCAAAAAGTTATCAAGAAATACATTAGGAAGTGCAATCAAAAGCAACATACCAAGATAAGCAAAAAAATCACAAGGTTCTATAGACTCATCCCTTTGAAAAATCCATAAATGAATGCTCAATTTGAACCACTTCTTAGTTATAGAGGTCCTTAGAAGTATTGTATGTTCTTCAATACTGAGGTCTAGTAAACAAAGCATCTTTTTAGGTACATCCTAGGAACAAAATCAAACCCTCATTCATCCTTGAACATTAAAACCAAAAAAATATCATCATCAACTCTTTGAAAATCTTGAAAAAATCCTTCATGTTAAACTTTGGGAAAATCATTTGAAATCAATCCAAAATCACCTTGGTTGATTGAATGTGTGTAGATCATCCTTCTCCACATATTTTATCAAATTATCAAAACTTTTGAACAAATTCGTCCCTTGATAAACATCCAACATCTTGGGATTTAGGAGTTCATTATCAAAATCATCTTGTTTGGATAGGAGTGTTTAGATGAATCCTTCTTCTCACACCTAGAAAAATTATCATCTTGTGAACGATTTAACTCTAGGACAACATCCAACCTCTTAGAGTTCACGAGTCCACCAAAATCTAAATCTAAAACAAATCAATCCTGAATCAAGTCCTAAAGTTTAGCATACCCCTTCAAGATTTTCTCAAGAGTTCCAATCATCCATCAAACATCTATCTTACATCCATATCATTACCCTTCTTTGATCCTTAAATCATCCTAAAATTTCTCTTTTGTACCTAAAGTTAAATCAATCCAAAGAATTAGAGAATTCACCTTCCACATTCTCAAAGATTGATACCCATTTTATGGTGCAAACTAGATCACATAACAAGAGGAACATGGAAGAAAACAAAGAAACATCTACTTCAAGTGACTTAAGTCAAACCGCTCCTGAAATGAATCCCATTAGATTTGGCAATCTCACGGTTAACCTCCCTCCATTTTCGTAAGACCATCAAGAGGAAGGTGTCCAAATGGAGGATCTCACCAATAATCCCTTCAGAATGTCACATGAGGAAATCACTGAAATAATCCAAAATCCAAAGAATCATAAGATTATCAACATCATGATGAGAATCAATCCCTCACTATATATGCTCGAATTAGCAGAGCAAGGGGCTAAACTCCCCTCTAATTTTGATGTGAGCACTATTATGGAACAATCTTTTCGAGTCATGCCTCCAATCTCATCTATCATCCCTATTTCATCTACCCTCTCATTTCAAAGCATCACTCAAAATATCCTACAAATCACCTCATCCATCGCTCCAACGTAGCCTGTTGTGAACAAAGAAAGTGAATTTCTTAATGCATTGCAAACACGTCCTCTCATAAACAATTAGGACATGGATGCAAACACCATCTTGGGACAAACTGTACCATTGCATACTTTTAATGTCCCAAACGATCCGTCATCATCATCATTTCACACAACACCTCAAACTTCTCTCCCCATAACCTTGCAAGGATAGGGTGACATGTTCAGACCAGGGGGCATTTTTGATACTGCACCATTCCCTCAAGAGATCACATCTCTCACATTTCCACCACTTTCGCCATTACCGCCATTTTCCACACCACTCCTTGGCTTAGGGCTTCCCCCTTTACCAAATATCAATCAAACCAACATTCCAAACACCAATCAAAGCATCGCACCAAACTTTCAAAACTTGTCATCAACATCACAACAACAAATGGCAACTACACAAGCAATCACGACATCATCAACCACCGCCTAACATCTCAAAGCATGGTATCTCAAGGACCAATCACATCGATCGCACCATCCACCAATAAAATCCCAGTCACCAACACAACGACACCTCTCACCTCCACAATGAGCACCATTATGAATCCACCACCACCGAGCTCCAATATATCAAGCCAATATAGTATGGCATTGCAAGCCACTTATCGAAAGGAATTTTTGCAAGTACAAAAACAACAAGCTGCATAATTAGTTGCTAAGCAAGCTATGTAATTAGCTGCTCAGCAATCCGCTCAAGCAGTGCAAGATGCTCAAGCTGCCCAAATCACACAACAAACGTAGCAGGTTGCACAAGCCCAAGCCTTATTGTAGCAACAACAAAAAAAAGTTGATCAAGCTACACGAGCTGCACAGGCGCAAGCACAAGTTGCACAAGCTCAAGCTCAAGTTCAAGCTCAAGCCTAAGCTCAAGTGCACGCTCAAGCCAAAGCCCAATATCAAGCACAAGCATAAGTGCACTATCTTGCACAACAACACGTAGTGCAAAAACAAGATTATCAACAAGTGCTAAAGCAATATCAAGAACAACATGAAGTAGCTCAATTAGCAGCTCAACAACAAGCACAACAACAAGCTCATCAATAGGCACTAATAGCACAACTACAACAGGAACAACAACAAGCATTGTTGCAAGCATACTTGGCTCAACATATTATGCAAACATCATCCAATCCACCCATCACACCAATGATCGAACCACCTCAGAACACTTTCATCCCACCCCCTAATACACACAATGACGTTTCAACACAAATCAAGTTGCTCTCGCAACAAGTGCTTGACCTTCAATTAGGGATAACCACGAAAACACCTAGCAACTTGTGCCCTTATCTATTCGACAAAAGCCTTGCAATAAAACCATTCCCAAAGGGATTCAAGATCCCTAAATTTGACAAGTATTGTGGGATGGGAAACCTTGAAGATCACATCAGGGAATTCTAGGTTCATTGCATGGAAGTCGCGTATAACGATACCTATCTTATGCGGCTATTTCCTAGGAGTTTGGCTGGAAATGCTATGGAATGGTTCTCTCGCCTACCTACATGCATCATGACATTCCAAGAAATCATAGATGCATTCATCAAAAACTACGCATGCAATATCACCATGGATGTCATTCTTGAGGAGTTGTCAGCTCTAAAACAAGGTAAGAATGAATTATTTGCTTCATTCCTACAACGATGGTGATCCAAGTTCAATCAAAGCAAATGGGTCATGCCCGAGGAACAACAAGTGTACACTATCATATCCAACCTTGACAGCCTCTTGGCATTCCATCTCAAGGTCCAAGGGATCCCGACGTATGACCAATTGATTTCCAAGATGCTCAGCATCGAACAAGCCCTTATGACACAACCTAGAGGATGAACTTCATATCCGAAACAACAGAACAATCGACCACCCACCAATTACAATGACAAACCTTGAACATGGGCAAGAAACAAAAATATTATGAGTGATGGTGTCATCGATGCAAAATTTGTCATTAGTGCCCCTCGGTAGAACACAGCAACACCACAACAAAAAAAAAACCATCATCAAAATAACCATCATGTGAACACAACAACACATCAAACAAATAATCAAGTGATCAATAACGTCAATGACCAAAGGGGACCACCCCATTGAAACAATAATTTTGTTAAGTGAAAGTACACCGCTCTTGAGGAGCTACTGTTAGAATCCAAGATCACCTGCATGCAAGATGGATACCTGTCACATGCAAAAGATATGAAGAACCAAAACAATGTTCTCTGTAAAACCTCTCAGTAAAAATGCATTAAGAGAATCAATTATTACAAATTGATCAATCCTTATGAAGGAGATCAACAAACCCTAAAAAGGGAAACCCTAGTGTGCACACTTAATAATTAATAAATAATTAATTATTAATGTGCCTAAGTTTAGCTTAAGTAATAAAGAGGAATAAGTGACTTAATTAATTAACCAATATGATTAAATTAATTAAGTAAAACAACTTATTACTCTAACACCCCCCCTTAAGATGAACTTAGGAAGTAGCTAAAACACTAGAAAAAGATGCATGAAAGCAAAGATGGGTCCCGGCAAACAAGGCCAAGTAAGGTACCCATGTACAAACAGAAGATCTCTATAAAGTGGAGAAATAGAGAAAACCTCGTGGGAACAAAACTCTACTCCAAAAAGAGATCAAAGGTGATTGAAGGACTGAAAAGCCTCCAAATCAAGGAAATGTCCTGAAAAAGAAGAACATGTAGAACATCACAGAAGCATGAAGAAGCTGCAAACTCTGTCAAAAGATGACTGCTATGGTGCCGAAGAACCTCCTTTGAAGATATGATGATCAGGATCAAGAAGACAACAATCTGCATGAGTGCCCCCAACGACACTACTCGAATCAGATGGCAAACAAAGGCAAACACCTGGAACGAAGATACAGATGGCACAAGTACCAATAGTCTGAAGAACACTAATCAACTGAGAATGGAAGATCCCTTCCAAGGCGAAACCAAAGAAGCATTAACACCAATAGTAGAAACCCCCCCATAATGCTGAAAAGGGAGAGGCGTGACAGGTACACTGAAACTGAATGCCAGAAAGTAGTGCATGAAGAGGAACCAAGAGCATCTGAAAGTGCACAAGAAAGCACCTGCAACTGAAAAAGTGGTGTGCAAAACAAAGCACACATACATAAGGCTGGAATCATCTAGATCCACTGTTGTCGTGGAGGGACACTCACCGGACAAAGGTGTGATGGCAAAACAAAGGCACTACACAACCCCCCATGGCACTTTATAATACAGTGCGAGTACAGAATATGGCATAAATTGATGTGCAAGAAACCCACTACAACACATACAATGCTGAGGCACTTTATCTCAATGCGTTTACAAAAGAGAAATACACGCAAAGTGAGCCCATAATGTCTACAATGTCCAAATAGGACAACATGCAAAAACCTGAAAAAGATACAGAAAAAGTGCATGGACAGAAACATAGAGCTCCTCAATACCTTTCCAACGCCGCAAACGAGGTGAAAATTGGACATCGTGGCAAAAAGTTATGAGCTCGGAAGTCCAAAAACAACATCTGACTTCAAACAGAAATAAATGCATAAAAACAGTAAAATACTGAAAAATAAACAGCACTACTGGAAAGTGCTCGGAACCAGCTTTCCGGCGATATCTCGTTTGCCCGATTTCGATACCGTATGCCCAAGTTATGGCCAAAAGAAAAAAACTGCTTCTTTAGGGCAAACTGGGATTAGGAGGGGGCAAAGAGTCCGTACGGCTGATGACGTCATGCTGACGTCAGCAAAACCCGAGCTTAAATTTGACGGCCGTCTGGCCGTCGCCGCAAAAATCGGCCCCCCTGCAAAATGAAAAAAATTTGGACCCTTGGTCGTGCATGTGACCGCGGGCTGGTGCAGCAGGGGTCTGGGCAGTGGCTGGGGCGGAGCCCCTGGTTCCCATATGACCGCCGGCGGAGCTGAAGGGCCCGGCGGGGCTGACCTCGGCGGAGGTTGGGTGGCGCGGAGCGGTGGCTGGCGGAGCACGGTGGCGGTGCTGGCGGGAGAAGCCGGCGGCGGTGGCGGATGGGTGGCCGCCCGGTGGCCGCCCGGTGGCCGCCGGGCGGCGGACCCTTTTACTCTGCGAGCGCCGGCCCGAAACCCAAGAAAGTGCGTTTTTTAAATTTTTTTTGAATTTCTCGCCTCGATCTGCGTGCTGGGGAGGCCGTACGGCCCCCCAGACAAAAAAAATTTGCCTTCTCGACCAACTTGCACCAAAATAGACAAATTTTATATGAAAATGGGGGTTTTTGGGCGTTGCGGACTCAATGGCGAGGTCTGTTTTGTCCCAAAATGCCCAGAAAATTAGGCTACCCCCAGATTCAATCAAAAAATTGCCTGTGGAAACCCTTGCACCCGAAACTCACAAAGAGGCCATATCTTCAGATCACGAACAGGCAGCTGTAGGTCTGGAGCTCTGATACCATGTTAGAATCCAAGATCACCTGCATGCAAGATGGATACCTGTCACATGCAAAAGATATGAAGAACCAAAACAATGTTCTCTGTAAAACCTCTCAGTAAAAATGCATTAAGAGAATCAATTATTACAAATTGATCAATCCTTATGAAGGAGATCAACAAACCCTAAAAAGGGAAACCCTAGTGTGCACACTTAATAATTAATAAATAATTAATTATTAATGTGCCTAAGTTTAGCTTAAGTAATAAAGAGGAATAAGTGACTTAATTAATTAACCAATATGATTAAATTAATTAAGTAAAACAACTTATTACTCTAACAGCTACTCGAAGTCATCATGAAGAAATTGATAAATGAAAACCTCATCAAGATTCCCACCTATGAGAACTACCAAGAACCAGATGTTAAACCTCCTTGGTATAACAAAAATTAGCTCTACGAAATCCACAAAATCAAAGGGCACACCACTAATAATTGCATGAGGTTAAAACACATAGTCCAAGACCTCATTGATCAAAGAATCATAAATGTGGAACAACCAATAGGAAACCAGAACCTCAAAATATACACGAATATGATGCCTAACCATAACAATAAAGGGAACAATAACACCGATAAGGGGAAAGGCACCTTCAAAAACGTGAATCATGTGTATGAAACTGTCGTCGCCTCCCTAGATGAATATTGCATAGTAATCACTATCAAAGGAGCTCAAGCCGATAGGGGCGTCACCACAAGAGCTGAAAAAGTTACTATTGCAGGATCATCTGACCCAAAAAAAACTTTCATGACCAATTTAAAATCCATTCCCAATGGTTCAAATGTACTTGATCAGCTAAAAAAACACAATCACAAATTTCCATCATGGAATTATTAAAAATCTCATCCACCCATAAGAAAATCCTTGAGGAAGCATTGGCTTCATCCACCGTCCCCACATATCTTGATGTAGAACAATTCCAAGTTATGGTCGACAACATTATCACTCCAAACCTCCTTACATTTTTTGACCAAGACTTTCCCACTCAACCATCTCATAACCATGCACTCCACTTAGAGTTCCTAGTGCAGAAAAGTAAAGTCAAGCGAGTCTTGGTGGATGGAGGTGCGGGCTTGAATATTTTTTCCCTCAATCTCATTAAGCAATTAAAAATCTCATAGGATTCCATCTACAAAGGAAAAGGTATCACAATCAGAGCATATGATGATCAGGAAAGAGTGTCCCAAGGCACAATCAGAATCCCTATTCAAGTAGGGCCAGCTATCATGGAAACCACCTGTCAGGACCTAGACCTCGACTTACCCTATAACATTCTCCTAGGATGTCCATTGATCCATGCAATTCAAGTGGTAGCATAAAATTTCCATCAATGTGTGAAATTCACATATGAAGGACAAGAGATCACCATCCATGGAGATCCTAAACCATTATCCTACTGCAAGAACCTTGAGGAAAAATATTATAAAATCCCTCAAGTACCTAAAAATGATGAAGGCCCATCAACACCGTACATTGATCCAACCACTCTCGCTTCCACTTCTGTGATAGAGACACCCACCACTCCTACCATCCCCACCATCTTTGACATCAAAGTCATTATCTAGGATAATGGTTGTGGAAACTACACGATTCCCAAAAATGATTTTTTGGTAGGAGAGTTACCATAATCTCGCAGATCATGAGGACGTCTGCAATCAAATAAAGCCTCCACATCTCAAACATCCCCTAAAGATTATCCCAACTTTAGAAGTTGGGGATATGTCAGAAGAGAAGTCATAGAGGAGGACCCATCTCATCTCCTATACCAATATACTAGACCAGCAGCTGATCTATCAATGGATGACAAAAGAAAAGGTTTGCAAATGATGCTTACAATGGGTTATGATAGAAACCAGAGACTTGGGAAAAATGACAATGGGCTTATAATACCTATCATTCCAGAGACACAAATGATAAATCTTGGCCTTGGATGTACCCCTTCGAGTATAACCATACATGGTTGAAGTCCTCCAGTTAGAAAGGTCAATAATCCTCCTCAGCAATCTATAGCCGAACTTCGCTTACCCGTATCTACAGGTCGAGTCTTAGAAACCTTCAGATTTGACATAGCTGACATCTATAGTAGTAGTGATGACGAGGATCCCATAACCCACCTACCTAGGCTCTTCGAGGATACCACTCTTCTCATTATTAGCACTTATGCTTTGAGTCAGACCATCAAAATCATGAAATCCACCTAGTTTACCCCCAACTCATCGATTATGACAAACGAGGGCCACTAGTTCTTGACACATTTGAAAATGATGAGGTGCTCTTAGAATTCATGGGACTATGGGATAATATTCCATGTGGGGATCACAAAGTAGGATTCATCATTGAGCTAGATATATAGGCCTATTATGGGGAAATGATTGAATCCCTCAGTCGCAAAAGTGAGAAATTAAGAATAATATCTAAGTCCTTGAGTGAAAACCACACTGTGGCGCTCTCTGAAATGGAAAAAGTAAAAAGAAAGGATGCATCCAATGATGAAAACCTCTCTGAGGCACCTGAGGATGGGGGATTCAATCTTCCTTTCAGAGCTCTTCATTAGGAAAAATTAGTAGTCCTCACAGAAAAATGCAATCAAGTTAATTTAGGAATAGAGGAGACCCCGCACATCACATTCTATGCAGAATCATTACTATCAAAAGAAAAAGAACTCCTAGCAGCCTTCTTGAGAGAAAGACAAGTTAAATTTGCATGGAACTACACAGACATGCCAAGGCTTGATCCATAAATTTTAGTTCATCACCTCACAGTATACTCTAAAGTAAAGCCCGTTAGAAAAAAGCTCAAGAAAATGCACCCTCAAATCGCCCTACTAGTCAAAATGGAACTAAAGAAGCTATTGGACGTAGGATTCATTCGACCAATAAACTATCTAGAATGGGTGTCAAACCTATTTCCTGTCTCAAAACCTGATGGGGGCATCAGAATCTATACATACTTTAGGGACTTAAACAAGGCATGTCCAAAAGACAATTTCTTGTTGCCCAACATTAACATGATTGTAGCCATGACAGCAGGACACAAAATTCTTTCATTGATGGACGGTTTCTTGGGATATAACCAGATAATGATTGCTAAAGAAGACCAACACAAAATGGCCTTCACTTGTCCATGGGGGACTTACTGTTGGAATATGATGCCATTTGTCTTGAAGAATGTAGGAGAAACATACCAAAGAGCCATGACACTAATCTTCCATGACATGATCCATAAAATTGTTGAAGATTATGTCAATGACATACTAGCCAAATCCAAAAAGAGGAAGGATCACATAGCAACTTTGAGCACTATTTTTGATAGGCTAGAGGAATACAAGGTCCGATTAAATCCAAAGAAGTGCATCTTCAGCGTACAATCAGGAAAATTGTTAGGATATATAGTTTCATTGAGAGGTATTGAGGTAGATCTAGTAAAATTAAAAGCAATCCTTGAGATGGAGGTACCCAAAACATTGAAACAATTGAGAGGTCTCCAAGGAAGGATTTAGTCCATCTGAAGGTTCATAGCACAGTTGGCAGATAAACAAAATCCATACTCTCACCTACTTCACAAGGGAGTAGCGTACAAATGGGATAAAAACTATGAATAAGCCTTCAATAAAATCAAAGAATATCTACTTACACCACCAGTCCTTATGCCATTGATCCCAAGAAAGCCATTGATTCTATATGTGTCAACAACAACAACAACCCTTAGAGCACTTCTAGCTCAACATGGTGAAAATGGAATAGAAAGGGCCATCTATTATATCAATAGAACAATGGTTGGGAATGAGTTAAATTACTTACTTATCAAAAAAGAATGTCTAGCAATTGTGTTTGCATCATAGAAATTCAGACATTACATGTTGGCACACAAAATAAAACTCATCGCCAAAATTGACCCTCTCAAGTACTTACTGTCAAAAGAAATGCTCACTGGAAGGATGGCTAAATGGGTTATGATACTATCAAACTATGACATTGAATACATAGAGCAGAAAGCAATTAAAGGCCAAGTCATCGCAGATCAGCTTGCAAAAGCACCAATCTATTCAAAGAATCCTCTCATCTCAGAGTTTCTAGACGAATCCATCTTCAATCTCAACATATCTGACCACTGGAAACTTTACTTTGATGGCTCATACATGCAGTATGGATCAAGAGTTGATGTATTCTTTATCACCCCACAAGGGGACTGCATACCAAGGTCCTATAAATTGGAATTTCCCTGCACCAATAACATTGCAGAATATGAGGCTTTAACCATAGGTCTCATAATAGTAGTGCAGTGGCACATCATGGCCCTCAGAGTATACGGAGATTCTCATTTGATAATAAACCAAGTGAATGGTGAATACCAGACTAAGGATGATAAGCTCACTCCATACAAGAAACTAGTGGAGACTCTCAAGGAATCCTTTATCGAGATCACATTTTAGTAGATACCTAGAGCCAAGAATAGCAGACGCCATGGCAACAATTGGATCCCTATTGGACATTCCTCGCAATGTTTGAAAACATGAATTCTTGGTAGAGCAGCTTCTCGTACTTGCATTCAAGGTACCAGAATTATAATTTGTGTGTGAAATCGTTGGCCTCGGTGATCCCTGGTACCATGACATTTATACTTACCTATGAATAGGGGTCATACCTACCGATTTACCCTCAACCTTAAAATGAACCTTTATCAAAAAGGCATCTTGATTCGCCATCCTAGGAAATACCTTATACCGTAGAAGTATAGAGGGAACCTTATTACGTTGTTTAAATGTTGAGGAGGCATTGACCACTTTAACTGAAGTACATAATGGTATCTGTGGTTCAAACTCAAGTGGTATAACCCTAGCCAAGAAACTGTTGAGGATGGGGTATTATTGGCCTACAATGGAAAGAGAGGCACATGAATACATCAAAAGGTGCCTACAATGTCAGTAGCATGGGGACCTCATCCATGCTCCAGCTTAAGAACTTCATCCCATCATCACACCATGGCCCTTTTCATAGTGGGGACTCAATCTCATTCAAAAAAACACTCCTACTTCATCTAATGGCCACAAATTCATCATAACTGCCACTAAGTACTTTAAAAAGTGGGTGGAAGCCATACCCATGACATATATAACCAGGAAGCAGATATCAAAGTTCATCCAGAACTATTTCATTTTCCACTATGATGTCCCACATGCTATTATCTCAGATAATGGAACACCATTTAAGAATTAGGATGTCCACGACTTGTGTGAAAAATTCAAAATCCAACATCACTTCTCCACCCCATACAATCCCCAAGGCAATGGCCAAGCAGAAGCCACAAATAAAACCATTTTAAAGATCCTCAAGAAAATAGTCAATGACGCAAGTCATGACTGGCATTTGTAGCTCAATCCCACACTCTGGGCCTACTGAACCAGCATCCACACACCCACTAGCACCACCCCCTTCTCCCTGGTTTACGGATCAGAAGCAGTACTCCCCATTGAGATCGAGTTCCCATCACTAAGAATATCATTGCAAAACCTCATCATGGATGAAGAGTACCGAGTATCAAGACTGAATGAGCTAGAGCTACTAGATGAGTGGCATATAGACACTTTAAATCATTTGCAAGTCTATCAAAACAAACTAAAGAGGAGCTATAGCAAGAAAATTAGAAGCAGGACTTTCCAAGTCAGAGAACTGGTATTAAAGGAGAATCAAAAGAGTGTCCCAAATCCAAACGACAAAGGAAAATTTGAACCCAATTGGTTGGGACCATTTTTTATCACAGCAAGCTAGAAGTTAGGGGCATATCGGTTATCAACACCCGAAGGGGAACCTTTGCAAGAACACATGAACAACTCTCATCTCAAAAAGTTTTATGCCTAATCTTTCAAGGTATAGAACCAAAAAATCAAAAAACCAAAAAAATGTCCTGAAGAAATGGTTACCTTGGTGAAAACAAGGCAAACCGGCATCTTTAGTAACAACAAAAAAATCCAAAAACCAAAAAAAACAAAAAAACTAGAAAAAGGATCAAAAAAATAGTGAAGAGAAAAAAACTTGTCCTCTAGTGAAAACCACTTCGGTGGCACTTTGGACAAGTACCTTGGTGAAAACCTAGAAAACAGGTGCCTTGTGTAAATAGGCACTTTCCATCCACAAGGATCTTCGTAGCTTGTTCTGCACCATCTGTCCATTACGTTTCCATCATCCATCGCATTTGAATCTCTATCGATCACTCATCCATCCGCATTCACACCATAGCTTGGTCCTGTGGTCATATCATGATCCCTCCTAGTACTACTCGGCCCATCCGCAAGGTTAATTTTTCTTGCCTTTATCAGAGTAGTCTATTGCATCACACTAGGGGCATGTTCTCATTGGATCAGATTTGTGTATATTCTTGAAGTCCTAAAATCAGAAAATTAGAAAATCCAAAAACATAAAAAAATCACCAAAAATCCAAAAACATTCAAAACATATCAAAATTCAAAACCAGGTCAAAAATTTACTCAAAAAATAAAAAAACAAAGTCATCTTTTCGAACTACGAGTCTTTGAGCCTTGAACGTAGGCAAGGTTGATCTTTGATCATCCCTCGGGACAATTAGGTAAGTCCTTTAGGAGTTTGTCATAATAAACTAACATTTCATCATCTGTAAATCGGTCAAGTCGTCAGTCAAACTATGTGGTCTCTGCATGTATAATGTAGGCAAGGCTAATTTTTTTATGAGCCCTCGAGGCCCCTAAGATAGGTCTTTAGGTTATTTTGTTGGTCAAAATCTTAGAAAACCCCAAATCAAAAATCAAAACATTTAAAAATCTCAAAAAATACCAAAAACAGCCTCAAAACATTGCAAAACTCCAAAAACATCCAAATATTTGAAAAAATCCATCTATCTCATCTCACTTTCACCTGCAATAACATCATTCATAATAAATGATTGCCATCCTCAACCTTTGGTAAAATAGTTAGAAACAAGTCTAGCAGGTGAAAAGTAAAACTCAAAATGTCAAGTCTCAGGTTTAAGTCAGTACGTAAACAAGTTGGTCAATTCTTTGTGTCGATAGCCTCTCATCCAATCAATCACATTTCAATCATCTAATAACATCATGTCCTAGGATGTATCATTCCTACAATGGGCATTATTTATTATAAAGAACACTTTGGATAAATGAAATGACATGCTGACATCCACTAACATGTCCTAGGATGTATCCTTCCTACAATGGACATTATCTTTTGGCAATAGTTTCGGTTCTTATCCTTAAAAACTCATTCCCTTTTGGTTAGCGATATTAAAGAACATTAGATTGTTTATTTTTCTTTATCTTTGTCTTTTGACTTATCTCTTTGCACTCATTCCAATAACCTCTCGATGATGTCCAAACAAATCGATTTAGAGAGATAGGAATGGGGCAATGATCATTATCTTTTGTTTGTTGTGCTTGTTGGATGTTCTTGTAATATAACTCAAGTGGCACATACTTGGTTTATTAAATGTGTATGGAGGGTGTTTTGGGAAACTTGTTGACTATTTCATTGATAGGTTATACCTTTCTGTGTTTTAGTCAGAGATGTTTGAAAATTCTAAATTACATCCTAGCAAGGTTTTTGTATGTCAAGTGTGAACAAGAATACTCCTATCTGTTTGTCGAGTCAAATTCCATCATACTAAGTGCAACTCCATCCTAGTTATTTATACCTTGATGCATTGTATCTACATGTGTTATCAAACATAAGGTAAGTGGCCCTTTCAAAATCCCAATTCTTGATAAGAAAATCATCCATTTCTCACCATCATCTCTCATAAATTTAGCTTGTTGAATCCTCTTGTCATCACCTGATTTCTTCTTTTCCGCACTAACATCGCATCATGAATAGTTAATCATCACCATCAGTGCATCCACAAACCATCAACATTCTAAACATCATCTCACCATGTATTTTCATCATCATAATATAGATTTGTTAGTCTAAGCATCTCATAAAATCATACATTTGCATAACATATCTATTGTATAATCATATAGGCATTATTGCATCATCCATCTCACATGCATGCATCACCATTTAAGTTGTTTAGAATAATATAGATTGGTTATTCTAAGCATCTTAAAACCATCTCATTTGTATCACCATCCATACATCCATCTTGAACCTCTTTATCGCGAGATCAACCCTCATTGAATCTTTTCGCTCGATCTCTCAAGGGGGCAATGTACTAGTGTACTTCTTTCCACTGTGGCATCCAAAAAATCTATTTTTTTTTTAATTTTGATCATGACAAGTTTATTGTTTGAACCAACGTAGCAAGTACATTGCTTCAAAGAGGGGAAAAATGTAGACATGCAAAATTAGCATCGCGAACTTAATTAATTCTTATTCATTCAATCATCAAATAAATAAAATTCATATTCATCCATTCATCAAGTAAAACAAGTTCATTAAATTTAATCTCCCAAGCTCATCCATTTAAATTAAATAAATCAACTTTTTTTAATTTAAGTCTCACATCACCCTTTTAATTAAATAAACCAAACTTTATTTAATTAAATCCCAAATTCATATTCCATCACTTTTGATTTAAATAAATCAAAGTATTTAAGTCAAATGGGTCAAAAAGCATCTAACATCATCTTAACTAATCTAATATTGATTAAATCTAATCCACTCACCCATCACATCCTCTAGCTTTTCCCACTTTCACCAATAAAGCATTTTAATTCATTTATTAAAATCAATATTTTCCCTCAACAAGGCATCTTTGGAAGAATATTCCTCAAGTTTGAATTTGAAAACAAGTTTACTTGTCCCTTCTAATATGGCAATAACTTCCCTCTTACATGTCCCCCACTTGGCATTAAAGTCTATTTTTCTCCCTGTAACAATCCAAATTTGAATTTGCAAAGGCCAACCAATCTCATTTATTGGCACATTGACCAAAACTTGCACATTCCTCAACCACTCAAAAGGTGACAAGTGGCTCTTTCTTCTTGGCCAAATTTTTATCCCACATTGCCCTCTTTTTGACACTCTTTCAACTTGAGAATCTATAAGTAGAAGCCTCATTCTTCAACAATCTATCCACAACCTTCATGCAAAGTTACTCTCTTCAATTGAGAGCTAATTTTGTCCATTTCACTCCATCTTCAAGGCACCTGTCATTGAGTTTAGCAAGGATTGGGAAAGGGTCACTTTGCACAAGTGACACCAGTCCACTATGGAATAGGTACATGCAATGCTTTTATGTCTATTAATCCTTGTTATTTGTTGCATTTCTTGAGCATTGACATGTTATTTCATAGGAGTGTTCATAGGTTTGCATGTGCATGAACTAACCCCACTAATGAGTGTTGGAATAGATTGATCACTTGCAGATTTAGAGGTGTTTCACCACCTTAGATTAAATGAAAACTAATGCAATGCAATTCAAACTAATGCAAATACTAGATCTAATGTTTGAATGCACTCCTAATCAGAAAATTTATAGTGTAAGATCGTCGAGTTCACCAAAATGAAATAAATAAAAGAGGTTCACCATAATGAAACAAAATCGTGAACCAATTTTGATGTCTATGTCATTCAATATGTAAGCAATAATATGCAAATGAGTTACAAAAATCAATCCTAACCCAAATTCTCGTAAAAAGGCACATTATAGGATGGTCAAATGATATGTACCTATTGCAAAAAGTGTTTTTTTAGACCTCACTAAGGAATCATTTTCCCTATGGTGAATGGGTGCTAGCTAGGGTTTTGGAAAAAATGTTTCTGGGTTCTGTTCTTCAATGTGTATGCTCCCAGATCATGGTCAGAGACTGTCAGGAACCTGGAAATAAATATTGTAGATCAATATTTGTGATTTCACAAATTTCTTAGCAACTTTGAGAACTATTGCAATTTTTTTCTCTAATTGATCTTCAACTTAGAACTTGCAATCACACATCAAAGGAGAGAAACATGTTTTTTGTTAGGGAATAAGGGTTTTCCTTGGTCAAATGTCATTTTGGTAATCGAACCTTGAAATGAAACAATACATAAAGGAATGATGAATGAACAACAATGTCACAACTCACCACACCTTAGTTGGAACCTTGGAGTACAAATCACTAATCTTGCATGAATTGGCCTCAATGGATATAGATCTTTATCTTGAACCTTGATGTGAAATTATGCACGAATTGGATCTCGGATGCTGCATCAACACATTAGCTCAACAACATGCATGATGCACTAAATCTTTGACATAATGAACTAAATCTTGATTGATGTAATATTCATCTTCAAATCGACCCTTGAACACCTTAGCAATTGCTCTTGAATTCTCTTGATCTCATAAACTTTCTATTAGGACTTGCTAGCAAAATTTCTTAGTGAAATATAGTGAAATGACCTTTTATTTATACATATCTTGAGATTAATTCCCAAAATTCAAATATCAAAAGCTGGAAATTGAAATGTAGATTTGAAATCATTAAAATACTATCAAAAACATATCCCAAGGGGGGACAAGGGTTTAGTGAGGACTCATTCACCATGTGGCGAATGGATCCTAGCTCACTTAACCAGGACACACTTTGGGAAATATAAAATGTCATGTAAAAATAAAGTTCTAGGACCTAGTGAGGACCCATTCGCCAAGTGGTGAATGGTCATAGGTCACTAACCAAAGACACACACCTTCTAAAATTGAGTGTTGTGTAATGGAATTTATGAATGTGAGGTTTTATCTCTTGTAATTTGCATTTAATTATGCTTGGATTTGAATTAAAAGGGCCAATTAATGTAAATTAACCTTAATTTATTAATAAAGCCCTAGTTTAGTGTGAAAGTGTAAAGATACACTTTACAACACCCTAAATAAGGCACAATTAAATTTATTTTGTTAAAAAAGGGTCCTAAAGTTAATGTGAATGTGTCAAACACATTACAACACTAAATTAAGGAAACATTAGGCTCATTTTATTATTAATTATTCCCAAATTAAGGAAAAAGGGATACTTTTTTTGTTACTACACATAATAAATTTGGTTACCTATCATTTCCAAGAGAAGTAATTATGTGGATGTAAGATGCTCAATAGAAAATATTCTTATTAGTTTTAATAGAACTTTAGGAGCATATAGTTCAAAAAATGTGTAGTAACAAATTATTTTTTGATCCATTAATGTGCTCTAGGAAGAAAATATAAGCCCCCACAATAATAAATACAAACCCTTTTTTATAAATTTCCACAAGAGAATTGAAACATATAGTTTTTTTTTTAAACTAAAATTTTTAGTATATAAAATCTTAAAATTCAAAGTATATGTTGTGTGCAGTGCAAAACTAGCTATTTGATACCATTTTATTTGTGAAAAGAAAACATCAAACATACCAGATATGGCCTTTGATAAACATTGTTATATAAAGGAAAGAAAAGGAAGGTGCACAACAAATGGAAACATTTTTTTGGTCATATTCATACTAGGTAATAAATAAAAAATTAATAGGTCATTGATGTTTGGGTGGTGTTGTGACTATGAAATGGTGATGCTACTTAAAAGTGGTAGTGCAACTCATAGTAGCATTGAATGGTCTAGCCCCTTTGGGCCTACGCATGATTCAGGTATAGAAAATGGCATCTAGCCCCTTAATTTAGCCACATGACATTTGTTGCAATTGTTGACATCTGCTTTATGCACTCATATCTATCAAATTTTTAAAAGCCTTGATAAATTATGACCAACATATCATCAATAATGGAGGATGTTTCAAATAGGACACTAATTTTAATGCAAGTTTTTCTATAACAATATTGACACCATATAGATTTATAGGAATCTAGATGTGGAGCCCCTAAAATATTTTTAAATTTTTCTTTACTCAAATCACATGATTTTAATATTGATTTGTAGATTTTTGGGCCTTTTCAACACAAGGGAAAGGTCCATTTTATTCTAGGAAGCCCTTTTTAAAAAATAAGAAAGGGTTTGCTAATTTAAAGCTCTAATATCATGTTGGAGTTATGATAAAAAAAAATAATATTATAGATATAACAATTTATTACTAAAGTCATCAAAATTTCTATGAGAGTAATGTAACGAAGAATTACTATATTGCTACATTACGAGATATTTATAGTATGTTACAATACAATGAGATGAACTTACTATATAGACAAGGATAAAATTAAAAAACATATTAAGATCGTGACTTTTTGTCTAGATACAATTGAATGAAACAAAATAAAGTATGAATAGATTCTCCAATATAACTCATTTACACCAACATATATGAAAACTTTTATCCTTCCATAATAACAATATCTAGACTTAAAAATTCAAAGCCAAATTATCCAAATATCTCACCTAAGTAACAAACAATTAAAACATATAATCCTCTAAAATTATTACTCGAAAGATATAGTAGGGAATGAACAGAGATTGTTAAAACTTTTAACAATATTCCTTTAGAAGTTGTATCCGAATCTCGTATTTCTTCACTAGCATATAAGAAATAGTAGCCATTAAAGCAATCACCGAATCAATACATAAGTCAATTTCAATATCTTTTGAGAAAAATCATTGCCCATAAAGTAGAAAAATAACTCAAAATTTTGAAATCTTTTCAATTTGCACTCATAATTAGGAGAAGGTGACACGCACGGTGGGAATATAATCATGAACGGCTAAATATGCTTTGCCACCAGACAAATTTCCAAGTGGCGGAGCTTCCTTGAATTGGGTAACATTAAAATCCGTGACACAGATCTTTATAAAAGAACTTGAACACCATCTTTAAGTCAATATACATCTGCCTTGGCAAAATTCCTTATTCACCAGGCTACTTTCCATTCAATCAAAAAATATCACATGAAAGAGTAAGCAAAAAAGAGAATATCGTGTCAATTAATAGTTGTCATTCACTGACCAGTTGTCAGCACTTAATGGTATAGAAAGCCTAACACTAGCTGAGTGCTTTTAGATTTCTTTGACAATGTAAAGATTCATCACAATAAAAAATCTGTGACTTTAAGTAAAGCTTCAGAAAACATGGGCGAAAGACATGAAAGAGAGAAAAAGGTGGCAGCTAGGAGGATTCTTGTTCCTAAATATATGACAGACTTCACTAAAATCTGCACGCGGAAAGCTGAGACACCCACTTTATTTCGAAATCAAGTGGGACTCTGTTTAATATATATTTGAGACCGATTATCTCAAGGCAAACTTTTGCAACGCCTTTACTAATTAATTTACTTGTCGACAATAGTTTAAGCCTTTTGCGTTTCACATTGCTGTCAGGAATCGAATGATAATTTTGACCAGGACCAGCAAAGGCTGCAAATATGGGGTACAGAGATGCACTGACTTTCGCTATTAATTTATATATATATTAAGTTGGAGACATAATGGGTAGTTGTCTTCACCATTACGTACTTGTGTGCTCTTTAATACCCAGTCAGTTTTTTGGCTTTGTTCTTAAACTTTCAGTGCTTTGTGGCATCTTCTTCATAGTATTCTCTCCATTATTTCTCCTCCTGATATTTTTGGTGTGGGTTGTACCATGCAAAGTGAACCATGGCCTTTCATACATAATAAATTTAGTTGTCATTTCTAAGAGAAGTAATTATGTGGATGTAAGATGCTCAATAGAAAATATTTTTATCATTTTTAATAGAATTTTAAGAGCATATAGTTTGAAAAATGTGTAGTAACAAATTATTTTTTGATCCATTAATGTTCTATAGGGAGAAAATATAGCTCCCCACAATAATAAATATAGAACATTTTTGTAATTTTTTACAAAAGAATAGAAACTTATAAAAAAATTCTTTTAAACTAAAATTTTGAGTATATAATATCTGAAAACTCCAAGTATATGGTTGTGTACAATGCAAACTGGCTTTTTGATATCTTTTCAATTGTGAAAAGAAAACATCAAACACCGAAGCAATGACCTTTGATAAACACAGTTGTATAAAGGAAAGAAAAGGAACATGCACAAAAAATGGAAACATTTTGTTGGTCATATTTGTGCTAGGTAATAGATAAAAAATGAATAGGTGATAGATGTTTGATTGGTGTTATGACTAAGAAATAGTGATGCTACTCAAAGTGGTAGTGCAACTCATAGTAGCACTAAATGGTCTATCTCCTTTGGCCCTAGGCATGATTGAGGTCTAAAACATTGCATCTAGCCCCTTAATTTAGCCACATGAAATTTGTAGCCAGTTTTGACATATGCTTTATGCACTCATATTTATCATTTTTTAAAAAAAATTAATAAATTATAACCTCTATGTCATCAATAATGGAGGATGTTTCAAAGAGGGCATGGATTTTGATGCAAGTAAGTTTCTCTATGACATCATATAGATTTTTAGGAATCTAGATGTAGAGCCGTCAAATAATTTTGAATTTTTCTTTACTCAAATCACATGATTTTATATATTGATTTGTATATTTTTGGATCATTTCACTACAAAGGTAAGGTCCATTTTATTCTAGGAGGTCCCTTTTAAAAAATTGTAATTAAAATTTTGAAAAATAAGAAGGGGTTTGTTAGAGTTCTAATATCATGTTGTTGTTATGATTAAAAAAAATCATAGATATAACTATTTATTACCAAAGTCACAAAAAATTTCTATGAGAGTGATGGAATGAAGAATTACTATATTGCTAGATAGATATAGTATGTTACAATACAATGAGATGAACTTACTATGTACACTAGGATAAAATCCAAATACATATGAAGATCATAAATTTTGTCTAGAATGTACAATTGAATGAAACAAAACAAAGTATGAATAGGTTTTCCAATATAACTCATTCACACCAATATGTATAAAAAAAATTATCTTTCCATAATAACAATATCTTTATCCTTTATTGCATTCACTTATTGGTGGCTTGTACATGGTTCGCATTTCCTTTTGGATGAGAGTGGGTTTGCTTGAGCTTCCTTGGAGTTTTGGGTTGAAGAGGGGCTTATTGCGGTTCTTTCGATGTAGTAGGATGGCTTGGGAGCTTTATTTGTTGGGTCTTTCTTCTCATTTTTCTTGGGATGTTCTTTTCTTTTGTACTTTCTCTAATTGGTGGCTCTCCTTTGGGGATTATGCCGGTATAGTTCGTTTCCAAAGGGCGAGTGGATTTCATTGCCTATTATCTTTGGTTTGGAGACTATTTTGGGATGTTGGCCCATTTGGTGGAGTGGTTATGCCACTCAAATTTGAATGTTTACTTCCCTATGCTCTGTTGGTTTTGTGTGGACTCTTGTACATTACTAGGAATTTTTCATGATGAGAGCAAGTGTCTTTCTTTATCCCTTGTTCATGGTTTCCCCAGGTGTGCCTTGTTGTTTTCATTGGTGGTTGGGGTTAATGTTTTAATTTGGACCATGCTATGAGTATGGAGTTGGTCTTGGATCGACTTTTCTCTATCTTGAAGGTTTTGAGGGTTGGGTGGTCTTGAAGATGGTTTTGAAAACCTAGTTGTTATTGATGTTATTGCTTGCTTTGGTTCTCCTTCTCACTGCGGTCCCTTCTTCTCTCACGAATACTAGGTCTTCTTTCAATTGAAGAACCTCTCACTTTCAAGGTGGAGTCCTCTCCCTCTCAGGTTGAGGTGTGTTTTATAGTTGAAGGTCTATTCCTGCTTTTCCCATGGAGGGGGTTCCCATTTCTTTTGAGGTGGAATGGTGGTTTGTAGGAGTGTTGTGACTGTGGTGGGCTGGACAAGATGGGTTTTGTCTCATATAGAGGTGGAGAGTGCAATTGGCTTTTACAAAAAAATGTTTGGAGCCTCGCGTTCTTGTGATGACCTCTCTTATAGAGGGGCAGTGGGTTTGTTGTTGGGCAATGTTTTGTCTACTTTTGGGGCTTTGCTTTTGCAAACCTTTGACTTAGTTATCTTTGCCAATGGTTTGGAGAGACCATTCTACTTGAGTGACTAGCTTGTTATGGCTTGGTTGTTGTAGGCTTCTCTCTTGGGTTTAAGGTCCCTACCAAAACTTGGTTGTTTTGGGTTGTTAGTCTTGTCAAAACTAATGGGTTATAGATCCATGTAAGATCTTGGTTATGTGTTGGGCAACTAGTTTTGGCTACTAGTTTGTCTTTGTTTTGCTACAAGGCTTTATTGACTTCTCTTTAGGAAACTTGACCATCCTTGTTTGGGTTTTGGGTCCCTTAAAAACCTGATGGTTTCAGGTCCATTTAAAACCTATTTTTCTCCTTATAAAAAAAATATCTTTAGGACATAAATTTTCAAAACTATGATTTTCCAAATATCTCACATAAATAACATATAATTAAAAGTTAAGGATTCCTTGTTTGAAGGAGACTGGGTGAACTTATGTGTGATCAGTCAAGACTTGGCTCATTTTCAATCCTCCTTAAAGGCTGTTAGCATGGGACAAAATCAGCAGGATGAAACTCTTGTCTAGATGGATAACCCTTCGGGTAACTATTCTATCTCCTTGGCTATCTCTTTGCTATCCCTTTCTCAAGCCTCCCCTTCCTTCTAGTCTAAAGCTTGGATTAAACACCTAACTCCAAAAATTAATATCTTCTTCTATATAATGCTTCAGAATAAGGTTCTCACGGTGGATAATCTTTGTAAATGGGGATTTCAAATTCCCAACATATGCTACCTCTGTAAGAGCAAGCCAAAGTTATCCAACCACTTGTTCCTCCACTATTTGTTTGCCTCCTTAATCTGGGGAAAACTATTAGCAATCTAGAATCTCTCTTGGGTTTTTCCCCAGACCATTGAAGAGTTCTTCTTACAATGGAAAACTCCTACTCAAAATCCCCATATTTGAAGGTTATGGGCCTTCTTATTCCCTTTTGTTGCTTGGGATGTCTAGAAGGCACACAATAATAGACTTTTCAGGGACAAGGAGATGTCAGAGAATAATGTTTTTGAGAAAAAATTTAGACTCATAAAGGAAAACTTTAATGTAATTCCTCAAAAAGCTCCGAATC